>JAODAL010011927.1:0-97716 GCA_025379985.1 Phyllomedusa bahiana
AGCACATTTGCAAAATTATTAAATTTTTAAAATTTCTTCCCTCAATATTTTATAAGTCAGTTCTATTGAATAGCTTTTATTGTTTTGGCAATTATTATCGAAAAGTTGAAATCGCACATTTTTTTATTTTGATCGAAATATTTAGTCATGCGATAATTTAGGTTAAAATCTGTGCATCTCTATTAAGATGCGCCATTTTAGGCCCTTCCGTCATTTTGGCGGCAGCAAATAGCTTACGAATAGAGCAGGGGGGGGGTGTGTGCGACTCATGACTGGGATTTTTATGGTTGCGTTTGGGCTGGAAAAATCACAGGACCTCGTTTTCATAGAACAGCCCTTCCTTTTAGCCTCTATTTCGCATCTCAAAACAGTAGGCGTGCGCCTCCCTGTGTCCAACCAGCTCAGGAATTTATTCATTTTTTCACAGAGAAAGCTTACTGTTAGCTGGATCCTTAAAAACTTATTAGATTAGAAATTGGAAGTTTTTTGTTTTTGGTAGGAATTTTAAAGGAGCCTCCCGCTGTAAAGTAGGGGGGGAGGGGGGGAGGGGCCCCCACGGGAAAACACAGAAAGCTCTATAAAGAATCTGATAAAGTTAAAGACTTAGTGTAGACAATGCATGCAATAGTTTATTTTAACTTTTTTATTGAAATATTTCCTGGATATTGGGCGCCTAAACTTATATTAGGTACACTTCTTTTCTAGTATCTGCGGTCTCTTTGGGTGAAAAAACTCCATTTAATTATCAGTTTACATTCAGATGGGTGTTCATTTTCAATTTTGCCCATTCCACTTTGTTGATTATCCCCTTGCAGTTAATTAAAATCCGCTTTTTGTATCACACGGGTTGATGGGTGCCAAAAATCCCTTGTATTACGAAAAAATTTCAGATAGGGTTTTTTTTGACTTTGGCGCCTACAGCTTTGTTCATTGAGCCCTTCCTTAAATGTGAATACTGCTTTTTTGTAGTCACCACAGGTGAATTGATGGTCCAAAAAAATCCTTTTTTTATCCGAAAACTTTTTCAGATACGTTTTTTTGATTTTGGGCATACAGCTTTGTTCTTTGGGGCCCTTGCACTTAAATTGAATACAAAAAATTTTGTGCCCCCAAGGTGAATTGAAGGTGCCAAAAAAGCCTTGTATTATCCAAATACTTTACAGATACGGTTTTTTGACTTTGGCAACCTACAGCTTTGTTCTTGGGAAAACCTTGCATTTAAATGTAAAACAGCAATTTTTAGTCACCACAGGTGAATTGAAAGGGTCCCCAAAATACCTTTTATTATTCCGAATACATTTACAGATACGTGTTTTTTTGATTTGGGGCCCCCTACGCTTTTTTCATTGAGGCACCATGCACTGAAATGGAATACACAATTTTGTATACACGGGTGAATTAAAGGGGCCAAAAATACCTTGTATTATCCAAATACATTAAGTACGTTTTTTTTGATTTTGGGCGCCTTCCAGCTTTTTTCTTTGAGGCACCTTGCACTTAAATGTGAAACAGCAATTTTGTAGTCACCACAGGTTTTTGAAAGGTCCCAAAAATACCTTGTATTATCCGAATAATTTCAGATACGTTTTTTTCATTTTTGGTGCGGGCCAGCTTTGTTGTAGATCTTTTTGCATTTAAAATTTGAATACCCCAATTTTGTGTCGCCAAAAATTAAATTTGTAGGTCCCAAAAAAAAATCCCTTTTATTATCCGAATATTTTTTCAGTTTACGTTTTTTTTCACTTTGGCGCACTACAGCTTTGTTCATTGAGGCACCTTGCACTTAAATGTAATACGCAATTTTGTAGTCCCACGGTGAATTGAAAGGTGCCAAAAAACCTTTTATTACCCAATCATTACAGATACGTTTTTTTGATTTTGGGACTACAGTTTTGTCATTGGGGGCCCCTTCATTTAAAATGTAAAATACAAAAATTTTGTAGTACCAAGGTGAATTAAAAGGTCCCAAAAAATCCCTTTGTATTAAGAATACATTACAGATCGTGTTTTTTGACTTTGGCACACTACAGCTTTTTCATTGAGGCACCTTGAAATTTAAATGGAAAAAAGCAATTTTGTACCCCACAGGTGAATTGAAAGGTAAAAAATCCTTTTATTACCCCAAATACATTACGATACGTTTTTTTTTTGACTTTGGCCACTAAGTTTGTTCTTTTGAGGCACCATGCACTGAAATGTGAATCAGCAATTTTGTAGTCTTCCGGGTGAATTAAAAGGTGCCAAAAATACCTTGTTTTTTCCAAATACATTACGATACGTTTTTTGACTTTGGCGCACTACAGCTTTGTTCTTGGGCACCTTGCATTTTAAAAGGAATACAGAAATTTTGTAGCCCACAGGAAATTGAAAGGTGCCAAAAAACCCTTTGTTTTCCCGAATACATTTCAGTCCCTGTTTTTCACTTTGGTGCGGGCCACTTTTTTTGTAGATCAATTTGCATTTAAAAATTTTTTTTCACAATTTTGTAGTCGCCACAGGTGAATTGGGGTCCCAAAAAAAAATCCCTTTTATTATGAATACATTAAGATACGTTTTTTTTCACTTTGGCGCAACTACAGCTTTGTTATTGAGGCACCTTGCACTTAAATGTGAATACAGCATTTTTTGTCACCACAGGTGAATTAAAAAGGTGCCAAAATACCTTGTATTACCAAATACATTAAAAAATTTTTTATTTTTGATTTTGGCGGCTCATTTGTTCATTGGGCCCCTTGCATATAATTGTGAAACGCAATTTTGTAGTCACCACATGATTGATAAGTCCAAAAATCCTTTTATTACCAATACTTACAGATACGTTTTTTCACTTTGGCGCATCCCTTTTTGTTCATTGGGGGCCCCCTTTACACTTAAATTTTGAATAAGAAATTTTTTTGTAACCACAGGTAATTTGAAGGCCAAACATACCTTGTTTTTTCCAAATAAATTTCAAATATGTTTTTTTTAAATTTGGGGGGGCCGCTTTTTGAAAGATCTACTTTGCATTTAAAAATGTGAATACAGAAATTTTGTTTTGTTTTGAGGATTTGAGAAAGCTGTGATTTGCCGTTTTTTAATAAGAGACTTCCCCAAAAATTTTCCTACCCCCTAAAATTTTTATATTTCTGAACTGGAGCAAAAAGCAGGGGGTAAGCGAGCAAAGTGGGGGGTAGGACAGGGAAAGGTGAGGTACGAGAAAAGGTGCCCCTTTCCCCTGCGGGGGACAACACGCATGCCGGGATCGTCGGTTGGGGGACCTGGGGGCCTGCATCGCGGGGTCAGGGCCCTGTAAATTCAGTACGAACAGCGTCGCCAATCTGTATTCGGGGTTAATGAAACCCCTGCACCCACTTTACTCCTCGCCTCCCAGTCACGGCACAAATGTCGTCATCCTTCATCAGCATCCGCCCAACAGAAGCACCCAAATGCCCCAAATCGTGTACCCCCCCACTGTGGAAATCCATTTCTGAAGACCTCTTTGATGACCAAAGCGGTTGGGTCAGAAGGCATGTCAAAGGATAAAAGGGGGGCCAAAAAAATTTTTTTCTCTGCCTTGACGCCCGTTATGATGCCATCAGGGAGAAAAAGGGAAACCCGTCAATGGGCAAAAATCCCGGGCGGTGGCAATGTTGGGTCCTCTTTTGTAGCCTGCCCCTCCTGGATGCACAATGTCAGGACACGAAGTCCTGGTTGATGAAAATGTGACGCATTGGGGATCCAACAGGTCTTTTTCAGCAGAATTTGCTTGCGAACTTCATCATGGAATGGGGGAAAGAGATGGGGTGTGTCAGTGGGGTTCCGCCTCAAAAAGGGGGAGAGGGGGGTCGCAGAAAGCCCGCGAATGATTCCGCCGCCACGGTCAGCGCAAACCCCGCTCCTCGTTTATGCCGTCAAAAAGGCCAGGACCTTCAGCCTGGTCCTTCTTTGAGCAAGCCTTGATCACCAAGCAAATGTCATATGCCGCCTTTGCCGTAAACGCAAAAGTAGGGGCAAAAAAATTTAGGTGGTTAACCACCACCAACATGTTTGAAACATGAGCGAATCCCATGATTGAATGGAGGAACCTTGGCCAAAAAAGGCCAACTGATGCCGGGCCTCCAAACCCCTGTCAACCCTCTGTCTCCCCCTCCCCCTCCTCCGCCACCACCAAGGTTCCTCAGTGCCCATGTCTTTAGAGTATGATCGGGAACCTTGCTTCCCTCCACCGTGCCCAGACATCAGACCACCCGAGACCCTCCTACCCTTCTCCTTCCCCCGTTTGACGACCCGCACGCCGTACAGCAGCCCCGTTAGCAGCCAGCCTTCTGCTTCCGGTTTGGGAGCAGAAGAAAACACTTTTTAACCCAAACCATCCAAAACCAAAAGCCTGAATGTCGGCATTGCCCGGGTTTTTTGGGCCTTTGGAAATGTTGCCCTTTTTTTGGTGGCACAGATGGTTCTGCCCCGTTGGCCCCCTTTTGCCCCCATCCCGTGCCGGGCAGGATTTTCTTTGCCAGAAAAAACCGTCCCTGCCTGGCCCCCACGTGTCCCCTAAATTTCAAGGCCCCCTTGTTGCATCTGTGGTCAAAAAAGTCCATTGACCACCGCAATGGACTGTAAGCACGGCCAAGGCCGCTTATCTCTGTGACGTAGGGTGAGCTGGGGGTGTCTTGGGGTGACGGGGGCTCTCGGGGGGGCGCACACTCTTCAAAACCCCTGGGTGGTGCAGGGTCTTTCCCCCAAGGGCCCCCTGGGCACCGTGCCGAGAAACCAGGGCCCTTTGAAATTAATTAGTTTGGAGACCGTCCACACACAGGTTTGGGGCTGTGGGCGGCTCTCCGAACGAGACCCCCGGGCTGGCTGGGTGCCCAAAAACCGTCTAGGCAAGGGGGTGTTCGATAAAAGGGCGAAATCTGCTGGGGGCCCTAAGTGGTGGCGGAGCACATCCCTTGCCTGCAACATGTCAGGGAAACCCTTTTGTCCGAAATTTCTAAAGAGCCCCGGGTCTGGGGCGTGCTGAGGAGGCTGAAGTTAAAGTTCGCAATTCCCCCGTTCGCAACCCTGCTTCGGCCCCCTGCTGCGTTGAGGTAGCTCGGCTCCCCGTCAAACCCTCTCATTGTTTACGTGGCAAATCTGGAAATTCCCCCCTCCACATGCCCACGATTGTGGCGCAGCGCAATGCCATTAGCAGTCGAAGTGACCAGGGGCCTGAAAGCAGCGGTGGGATCGGGGGGGTTGACCACCGGAGTGGGGGGGGCAGCTGAAAGGTCTGACCCTCCTTGCCAGTTTTGGGAAAAAGCCCCAAAAATGGTCAGTGCGGACATGCCCCCGTCGAGAGCATTGTGGTGATCTTTTGTTCTGGGGAAAGATCATTGGGCACCGAAACAAAGCCTGCCAGCGGGCGGAGGAGGAGCGGACCAAAATGCGGACACGGAGCCTTTCTCCCGTCGAATCCACAAGGCCGACAGTTTCTCAAATTTTTTCGGGCTTCATAGGCAGTGTTCGGGTCCGGGGTAGTGCAAGGCAGCCTCAGCTCTCGGGTGCTCATCTCAGGGAAGTCGGGGTTGTTTAAATGTGCCGGGAGGAAGTGGAGGGGGAGGAGGAGGTATTCCTAGACAACCCACGACGACGTCCCTGCCTTTGGGAAAAAAGGTTGGCGCGAATTTGAGGAAGATTAGGAAAATCGTTTGCTAGTGCCCTCGACCCGAGGGTTGGGAAATCAAGGCCCTTCCTTTACTGAGTGCTTCATCTCCCTTTCCTCCAAAATATCCTTGCATTAAAGGCCATCAAAATGGGAAAAGCAGTTATGGGTGCCACCCTCCTGATCCCGGTACAAAAAAAAAAACTCAGCACTTTCCTTCCACCACCCCAAATAGAGGTAAAAAGCGGAAATGGGCTTGCTGATTTATCAACGGAGAATTGTTGCGTCTGCTTCAGTTCTTCAAAGTTCTTGGAACAAAATCAGCGAGTGACAGCAGAAGTGGTCCAGTACCGTAGCGGCGCACAGCAGGCAAGGTGGGAGAAACCAAAAGGGTTACCTCTGGAAAACTTTTTTTACCACCCCCCAACGCATAAGCAGGGCCACATCCAAAACACAAGGGGCCCGCTTGATCATGGTGCACGACATTGGTCTCAAAACCGATTTTTTTTTATTGTTCCCGGACCCAATGACTTCTGGGGATCCCCCAAAAAGGACGAATGGCCCCAGCCGCTCGCCACGCCTAGTTGTCCTGCCACAGCCGCATCATACGAGGGACCTTCCACATGGGGAGAAAAACAGACCCAAAGCATCCGGCTTTCCACCCGATTGTGGATCGTTTTTTGGAAATTAGGATGGATATCGATGATGTTGTGGGCCCCCAATTTGCCCAGGCACCATTATTTGCCGGTCTACTTCCATTCCCTTCAAAAGGGAAAAGGGCCTTTGAAAACTTTTTTTAAAATGATCATTTTTACTGCAATTTTTTTTTCCTTTTCACAAACGTTTTTTTGTGGTTTTGTGTGAGGAGAGTAAAACAGCAAGGTTTCATGACAACACGTATTCCCCCCCTTTACTCCCCCTTTTCTTTTAGGGAAATTTTAAATGTCAAGGGTTTTTAGGTTGTTGCTGTGAGATACAGCTTAAAATTTTGGTCTTTGGAACAGAAATGTGGCTTCTAATGGCCATTTTTCCCTCACAATTTTAATAGTGGTAAGAAGTCATATTTAAATTTTTTCGGGTCATGTTTTTTGTGAGATCAGCAAAAATCATGGTCCTTTGGAACGAAAAGTGGCTTCTAAAAAGGCATTTCTCCCTCACAAATTTTTAACGTGCGAGAAGTCATTTTTTTAATTTTTTTGGGTCATGCTGGGTTTGAAATGCAGCAATATCAGGCCTATTAAAAAAAAATGTTTTTTCTTAAAGACATTTGTTTTTACAATTGTCCCAAATGGCTCAAGGGTCTGCTTTGAATTTTGGGGGCATTTTGCTTTGAAAAGCACTATACACAGGTCCTTTTTTTAAAAAAAATGTGTTTCTAAAGACTTTTTTCTTTTACAATTGTCCAAATGGCTCAAGGGGCATGCTTTTAATTTTGGGGGCATTTTGCTGTGAATGCAGCTAATAAGGTCCCTTTTTTAAAAAAAAAAAAATTGTTTCTAACAGACATTTGTTTTTTACAATTGAAAAAGTGGTCATGGGTCATGTTTTGAATTTTTGGGGGCATTTTTTTTGTGACATGCGCTAACACAGGTCCTATTTTAAAAAAAAATATTTTTTTAAAAAACTTTGTTCCTCACAATTGTCAAGAGTGGGTCAAGGGTGAGGGGCTGTCAGAAACGGAAAAGGGGAGGAACGTTAAGGGGCAATATTGCAAAATTACTTGCTTTAACAGAGCTACAAACCCTGTATTTTAAACAAAACCATTTAAAAAATTAAAAAAAAAAACAAGACATGGGGGGATTCCTCCTATTTTTAAAAAAGGTTTTCTAGAATTAAACGACTAAAAACTTGCATTACAAATAGCTGGTTAAAAATTCCTCTGATTGTCAAAGGGGGTACAGGAAAAACTTGACCAGAGTAGGTTATTCAGAGGCATGGAGTATGAAAACACGGACAGAGAACAAAGTACGGGACAAATTTCCTCCCGCAGTTTTAGTAAAATGAGAAAAAGAATGCCAAGAAAAAGGGGACCTGGGGGGAACAGGAGCGTTAACCACCAGTTTTTCCCAAATGAAGCTTTGGCCGCACTCATACGGAGGGGCAAACGCTACCCAGGAAGGGGGGCATTAAAATTTCCCGTGAAACTAAAAATGGTGGTTAAAGACTCCCTTTTTCCGGCACTTTTTAATTGGGGGCATGCAGGTTTGGGTCTGCTGTGGCCCAGGACAGGATAGTCAATGTCCAGTGAAACTAAAATGGTGGTTGAAAATCCTTTTTCCGGCACTTTTTTAATCTGGGGGGCATGCAGGTTGGGCAGTGTGCTCAGGACAGGGTAGTCAAAAAGTCCCCCTTCAACTAAAATGGGGGTTGAAAGACTTCCTTTTTTTTCCGGGACTTTTTTAAATGTGGGGGGCTGCGGTTTTGGTGCATGCTGTGGCCAAGACAGGGTTTGTCCCCTGTCCCGTGAAAACTAAAAAAGGTGGTTTAAAGACTCCTTTTCCGGCACTTTTTTTTTCTGGGGTCAAGCAGGTTTGGGGGTATGCTGTGGCCCCGGACAGGGGTAGTCAATGCCCTTAACTAAAATGGTGGTTGAAAGACCCTTTTTCCCGGGATTTTTAAATGTGGGGGTCATGCAGGTTTGGGGCTCATGCTGTGGCCCAGGACAGGTATAGTCAATGTCCAGTTAAACTAAAATAGTGGGAGAAACTTCTACAAGGCCCCCCACACCTCTGGAAGGGTATAAAGGTGGTGATATCATAAGGTAACATTTTCTAGAGTAGTAGCTTCAGAAATGTGCTGTAAATAAGCCCAAAAATTGCACATTGTTTCTGAAGTGTGTTACTGATACATTTATGAGGTGTTTTACACACTTTTTGTGAATGAGCTAAAAAGAGGGCATGACTTTGCCAAATATAGGTATGTCTTTGTGTGAAAGGGGCATGGACACTATGCACCATTCTGCACCAAAATTCTGATTTTGCAAAGCCAACTAATAGTTGGTCTAAAAAGCTAGACAAGTGCCAAAAGAGGTGCCAAATTAATCAAACACCATGAGCCACTGTAATAAATAGGGTGCATTTGTAGACTGTCCAGTCTAGGTTTACACTTGTAGGCTTATATTTTAGGCAGCATTATATAGTCTATATAGTTTATACTTGGTTTATGATATTGCAGAATTACTGTGTAACTACAATTATGGAAGGCAATGGGTAAATCTGGTTGCTTCTTTGTACACCCAAAGAGTTCATTTTTCATAAATAATGCTTTCTCATACAACTTTATTGAGCGTATAAATATTAGAGCCAATGGCTTTTTTCTATGCAGAGGTATTCAACAAGAAATGTACTGTAAATATGTTTTTTTTTTTTTTTAATAATATAGAAGCCTATGGTTGACATATGCCACTGTATGTCTGTAAAGTGACATACAGTGGATCCTTTTGTTAAAAGCCTACGTTGGAAACTTCCCAGAGGTATATATCTGACACACAGCTTGTGATGTTAAATGAGCCTATGATATATACTGAATGTTTCATGAATATATGGTTAGTGTGTTTGGGTTGCATCCATGTGATATATATTTTTAAGCCTAGTCGTTGTTGTTGTGATCAATGATCTTTCTAAAATGTTTTATATTTGTTTTGACTAAATCTATGCTCTGTCCACATGACGAGTATTTCCAGTCAGAATCCACACAGATTCCGACTTGAAATATTCATCTGAAACTAAAAGTAAACCATCCTCATTGACATCAATAGAAAATATGTATTGAAGTACATGTAAAAAAACGTATAACTTGTTAATTCTTTTGTCTGAAAATATGTGGAGATTTACTTTTGATGTCCATGGCATTGTATGTGGTTGTTGATGTTAATCTACTTCCAAAACCACATAAAAATGGGACTTGTTTCTGAAAACCATGAGTAAAAAAATTACCCTAAATCCACATGAAAAACCATGTAAAATACTCGTAGAAAACCATGATGTTCCACATTATTCGTAATGATGGCATATTACATTATTAGTATTTCTATACATATAGAAACAGAGTTTAGTGCTTTTTCTCACATATAGTAGCTCTTGATTTTTTAGCCAAGCTCCTAACTAATTCCATTAGTTTAAAATGAGCCTCTTGAGTTTCTCTATTTTTACTGGATAGCATAATAAGACAGGCTACAATATTTTGCATATTGCTCATGAAATGAGTAAGCTATATGTCTGCACTTAGTGCTAGTTTTAGAAGGGGGGTAATCTGGACAGTTTCAAATGGCCCTCTTATCTAGGGTGCCTGTAGAGGATAGGACCCCATAGTGCAACCTGAATATACTATTAAGCCCTTCACTGCTGCAAATGCTACCCTTTTTTTTAGCCTAGACTAGAAGATATTTCAAAATTAAGAGAAACTGTCTAAAAGGGGCCAATAACCACTTGTTGCCCAGGACCCTATTTTTATTTTATTTTTTGCTAAACCAACTTTACCTGTACTTAGTTGCAGATGGTTAACATTCTTTCAGATGTCATTACTGTTTACTTTTACTGCTATCATACTCTAAACTGGAAAGACTCATGTGGAGCAAAAAGCTTCAGAAAAATGCAACAAAATTAAAATCTCTTGAACAGCAGTGCCGTTGTGTTATTGTGTATATTCTACATTGTAGGAAATTGCTAGGAAAATAATGGTGAAATATAAAGTGAAAGTTGTAGAGCAATGCTGCAGCTCCGCTTTAATGTTATTGACATGTTTTATAGGAAAACCATTTCATGATTTGCAAGGGAGCATATAGATTTGTGTTGTACCCTTTTTCATATGGAACTTTGGCTTCTACAGCAGGCATCCTCAAACTGCGGCCTTCCAGCTGTTGGGAAACTCCCATCATGCCCACTGTTATAGATTATATAAATGCTTGATGGGAGTTGTAGTCTCCCAGCAGCTGGAGGGCCGCAGTTTGAGGATGCCTGTTCTACAGCCTAGGGTATATTAAAAAAAATCTGCTGTTATGGGGGTAAAAGTGTTAAAAAAATGATTTTTCTGAAATGTATTCATGACATTTTCAGAATTTTTTATGGTCTTACTAATTATTTTGCATTCAAAAAGTAGTGTCCTCTCGCTTTGTCCCGCTTCCTGTCTCTATTTCTCTCAATACTGTAATAATTGGCTTTGTTATGTTTGCTGATTGTTTTATTTACTGATCTTTACATAGGAAATCAGCTTGGGAATTGTTGCATAGTTTTCTTTGAGATGAGTAATGTCAAGTCATGTCACACACAAATGTCATGTCATATCACATGCACTAGAAGAAACATAAGCTGGAAGGGAATTTGGTTAGACATTTAAACTTTCCTTCTGGCAGTACGTAAGCAATGTATGTATAAAAATAGTTCTAATTACTATAACACTTCCAGGTTTTATTTGACTTAATGTTAAATTATCTTACTTAGCAAATAAAGTACAAACATTTTAATATTGGAAAGACAACCAATCATGGTCCAATAGTAAAAATTACCCTCTGGTTCGTGATAAAAATTTTACACAAAATGGGGAATGCATAGTAAAAGTACCTGGGGACTTCCTTTTTAGTCCTTCTGCCATTGATCTGCTATGTCTTGATCCTTTCTACATTCAGTTAAAATGGCCACCGGTTTATCTGATTCTATGCACAATTTTCTCTTGAATGGACCAGTGTGATTATGATCAGTGCTCTGACTGCCAAACTCCCATTAAGTGAATGCCATTAAAATGTAACTGAGAAGGGCGGCCCCACGCTACCCAAATACTCTAGAACAATTTAGTTGGATAAAAAAGGGGCAAAATAGTAAGGGGAATGGGTAGATCACTAATTAAGTTAAATAAAACTGATATTTATTGAAGATGTATAAAATGGAAGTGGCACTAACTATAAATAAGTAAAATAACACCAAACACTGTCAATATATTAACGTATTAAAGGGGTTGTCTCACAATGCTGTTTCACTGAGCCAAAAGCAGATTTAGATTCATGCATTCTGGAAGTCTCTTCTTGGTCAGGCAGTGCCAGATTCTAAAGTTGTTATTTGCATATCAGCTAGGCCTTCACAGCTCTGCTGATAGCACTGACATGAGAGCAGGAGATGTTATCTATAAGTGCAGAGAGCTACAGAGCTCAAAGTAAACAAAGGAGATTGATTACTTGTTTGAGATAACACACTGTTCTCAAGCTGCTGGTAGTCCGGCCCGTGGTATGTATCACTCCCTGCTATCAGATAAGACAGATCAAAGAGAGAAGGGGATACCAGCAACAATACCAAAATTTAGTAGGTCTCTATTACACACCTATATCCTGGGACTAGTCACACTATCCTCTGATGGCATCCTATAATTGAATTACGTGCATCAACTTGTTATTTTCCAGGTCAGCGGTCATATAATGCTGGTATTGTTGTTGGTATCGTGAGTATCGCTATTTCGTCACAAGCTATAGTAATACTCCATGGTTAAATTATGTGTATTAACCCGCTATGCAATTCCTATATATCTAATTTTTATTGCTATGCTGGCATTGATATCAATTGTCGCTTATTGGTCAGTATTGGTCAGTGCTGTTTTTGTTTCACCTGGTTCTCCCTGATGACCCTGATACATACAGTAACAGAGGAAATGTGCTGGAGTTTATATTGTTTTTTTTTGCCATTTATGGCTAAGTATTGCATATTTATGCTTTGGAATAGTACATCACTTGTTTTGGAGTTAATTCTCGCTTTAGGCCATGAATGATGAAATATTGCATATTAAATATGTTGGCACATTCATAGCGTTTGGTATTATTTTACTTATTTGTAGTTGGAGCCACTTCATTTTATACTTCTTCAATGAATATCAGTTTTGTTTCACTTCATCACCTGCCCATTCCTGTTGCTATTTTGCCCCCTCCATGTCAAACTAGGGTTGTCTAGGGTTTCTGGGTAGGAGGATTCAGTGCAGGGCTGACCTTTTCGGGGCGATTGCCCTGATTGGGTAGGGTATAATTTGTAGGGTATACTAGCAGATGTTTTGGTTGTTTATTTTTAAACTTTTCTAATAAAAGTTATATTTTAATAACATTCACTTTAATTCTATGATGAGATGATTTCTTGGTGATAAATTATGTTGATATTATCAAGCAGTTAGTTTCAATCCACTTCTCTCAAAAAGTGACACTGTATAAATTCTATTTTATTGAGCAACACTGGAAACTTCTCCTGCAAAATCTAATCTTTCTAGAGCAGTCTACTGGTGTCTCAGTTGACTGGAGTACAGGAGGCAATGCTCTTGACATGTCCTCACATCCTAATATTGCATTCTTTCTCTAGCAACAAGGTCCCATAAAACCTTTGTTAAAGAAAAATGCTAACTCCAACTTTGTGGTGTCCTTTCATTTTTTCCATCTGGCTGTTACACACCCAGGTTTCCATGTGATATGGATATTAATTCTTTCAGAAGATCTATAGTTCTATGAAGAGTATTAACAGTTTCCTGATTTTAAATATGGGTGACAAGCTGCTCTTCTGTATGCAGTATATTTCCATTATGCTGAGAGTTGCACTTCCTTATCACCTTCCCCCAAAAGATTCTGCTTATTCCTTCTCTCACAGTATTATGGCTTATCAAGGACTGTGTGTTCCCCATAAGTATAAACATGGCAACTGTGGTGGCCAAAAGTATTGGTACCCCTGCAATTCTGTCAGATAATACTCAGTTTCTTCCTGAAAATGATTGCAATCACAAATTCTTTGGTATTAATATATTCATTTATTTTGCTTGCAATGAAAAAACCCAAAACAGAATGAGACAGAAATCAAATCATTGATCATTTCACCCAAAACTTCAAAAATGGGCCGGACAAAAGTATTGGCACTATCAGCCTAATACTTGGTAGCACAACCTTTAGCCAAAATGACTGCAAACAGCCGCTTCCGGTAACCATCAATGAGTTTCTTACAATGCTCTGCTGGAATTTTAGACCATTCTTCTTTGGCAAACTGCTCCAGGTCCCTGAGATTTGAAGGGTGCCTTCTCCAAACTGCCATTTTGAGATCTCTCCACAGGTGTTTTATGGGATTCAGGTCTGGACTCATTGCTGGCCACTTTAGAAGTCTCCAGTGCTTACTCTCAAACCATTTTCTAGTGCTTTTTGAAGTGTGTTTTGGGTCATTGTCCTGCTGGAAGACCCATGACCTCTGAGGGAGACCCAGCTTTCTCACACTGGGCCATACATTATGCTGCAAAATTTGTTGGTAGTCTTCAGATTTCATAATGCCATGCACACGGTCAAGCAGTCCAGTGCCAGAGGCAGCAAATCAACCCCAAAACATCAGGGAACCTCCACCATGTTTGACCGTAGGGACCGTGTTCTTTTCTTTGAATGCCTCTTTTTTTTCCTGTAAACTCTATGTTGATGCCTTTTCCCAAAAAACTCAACTTTTGTGTCATCTGACCAGAGAATATTCTTCCAAAACGTTTTAGGCTTTCTCAGGTAAGTTTGGGCAAACTCCAGCCTGGCTTTTTTATGTCTCGGGGTAAGAAGTGGGGTCTTCCTGGGTATCCTACCATACAGTCCCTTTTCATTCAGACGCCGACGGATAGAACGGGTTGACACTGTTGTACCCTCGGACTGCAAGGCAGCTTGAACTTGTTTGGATGTTTGTCGAGGTTCTTTATCCACCATCCGCACAATCTTGCGTTGAAATCTCTCGTCAATTCCCGCCCACATCTAGGGAGGTTAGCCACAGTGCCGGGGGCTTTACATCTAGGGAGGTTAGCCACAGTGCCATGGGCTTTACATCTAGGGAGGTTAGCCACAGTGCCATGGGCTTTACATCTAGGGAGGTTAGTCGCAGTGCCATGGGCTTTACATCTAGGGAGGTTAGCCACAGTGCCATGGGCTTTACATCTAGGGAGGATAGCCACAGTGCCATGGGCTTTGAACTTCTTGATGACACTGCGCACGGTAGACACAGGGACATTCAGGTCTTTGGAGATGGACTTGTAGCCTTGAGATTGCTCATGCTTCCTCACAATTTGGATTCTCAAGTCCTCAGACAGTTCTTTGGTCTTCTTTCTTTTCTCCATGCTCAATGTGGTACACGCAAGGACACAGGACAGAGGTTGAGTCAACTTTAATCCATGTCAACTGGCTGCAAGTGTGATTTAGTTATCGCCAACATCTGTTAGGTGCCACAGGTAAGTTACAGGTGCTAGCAATGACTTAAGAATAATAGAAGGCGTGTTCTTATTAATACCTAATAAATCAAAATATGATTATTATTGCTTTCATGGAGATTTTATTGTCTTGTCCAATAAAAAGATACTCGCTGTTTTCATAATGGCACTCCTACAATTCTATTATATGGAAACTGTTGCACATCTTTAAATGGGTTGTCTCACTACATTGATACCTCAGTCCTGTTTTCTTGGTTTCAATGTGAATTCAGGGGCGTGTTTACTGGCTTCCACTAGGCTGCAGTAGAAGCCAGGTCTGTAGCTATAGCAACCAGTGCTGGCAGCCTATCAGGATCGATCAAACAGGTCTTTAGTTATAGCGACCTGAGGAGCTGATGTATCCCATACAAGAGCGGAAATCTCAGAATAGGTAGAACATTGTTAACATATATTGCAAAGTGACTTGTTTTTGCAAGATCTTTAACATAAAAAGCACTCCTTGTAGTGAGACAACCCCTTTAATAAAGAGAATCAGAAGGAATCTGAATCTGTATGATGTCAGGTTTAATTTTTCTTGGCTACACATGAATTTAGAAACCAAGGGTTAAGGAGAATTTTCAGGCCTAAAACGTGTATCTTTTGCATCCGTGCTGCAACAATATATCATGTCATTTTCTAAATATGTAGTCAATGATGAGCAGACTTTCTGTTTCTCTCCTCAGATATTAAGCACTACATCCATATTTTAATACCAGTCATCCGAGGTTTCAATATTAAAATGGAGAATAGAATAGGCAATATGTGACTTAGCATTAATATGTAACTTTAATTACTGGAATAAGATCTCCGGACCTTCTGTGCTAAGAACTTTTCCTGGCTGATCTTGTTAAAAGCTGGATTAAGTCAGTATATTTTTGATATTTAAAATTTTAAACAGATTATAAAATATGAGTATGCAAACCCAATTATTGATAAGATATAACATACTCTTTTTTTGGAGGTTAATAAATTAATTATTCTACTGTTTAGTTTGGGGTGCAATCATATTGTGCTTACAGCAGAGGCGAAACTGTAGCAGCCACAGCAGTCACTGTTTTGTGGCTTTCTGCTATCTAGTATTATGTTGGTTCTCTGATATATGGTGGTATTTTTTATACTGTTAATAATTGCTACTTACGTTGCTGTTTCTGTTTCCTGTCACTAGGTGTTGGGGGCTAAGTCCTATTTTGCTATAAGGCTCTATGAATTCTAGTTATGCCCCTGGTTTACAGAGAACGTACATCAGAGGTCTACATCAAGAAGTTTACGTATATACAGTATACCTCTAAAACCCTATGCCACTGTATAGACATATTCTAAGTACAATGTTTATTACATGGTATGTATTTTTTACATAGGTTTCCATATACAACCTCAATTGCAAAAAAGTTGGGACACTAAACAAATTGTGAATAAAAACTGAATGCAATGATGTGGAGGTGCAAACATCTTATATTTTATTCAGAATAGAACATGGATGACAGATCAAAAGTTTAATCTGAGTAAATGTAACATTTGAAAGGAAAAATATGTTGATTCAAAATTTCACAGTGTCTACAAATGCCAAAAAAGTTGGGACAAGTAGCAGTAAGTGACTGGAAAAATGACATTGAGCATATAACGAACAGCTGGAAGACCAATCAACACTAATTCGGTGAATTGCCAACATGATTGGGTATAAAAAGAGCTACTCAGAGTGTCAGTGTCTCTCTGAAGCCAAGATGTTAAGAGGATCACCAATTCCACCATTGTTGCGCAGAAAGATAGTGCAGCAATACCAGGATGGTGTTACCCAGCATAAAATAGCAAAGACTTTAAAGTTATCATCATCAACCATACATAACATCATCAAAAGATTCAGAGAATCTGGAACAATCGCTGTACGTAAGGGTCAAGGCCGTAATACTCTACTGGATGCTCGTGATCTCCAGGCCCTTAAACATCACTGCACCTCAAACAGGAATGCCCCTGTCAAGGAAATAACAGAATGGGCTCAGAAATACTTCCAGAAAGCATTGTCAGTGAACCAATCCACCGTGCCATCCACCGTTGCCAGCTGAAACTCTACAGTGCAAAGAGGAATTCATTTCTAAGCAAGCACCACAAGCTCAGCCGTTTGCACTGGGCCAGGGGTCATTTAAAATGGAGTGTGGCAAAATGGAAAACAGTTCTGTGGTCAGTGAGTCACGATTTGAAGTTCTTTATGGAACAGTGGGGACGCCATGTCATCCGGACCAGAGAGGACAAGGACAACCCAAGTTGTTGTCAACGCTCCGTTCAGAACCCTGCATCACTGATGGCATGGGGTTGCATGAGTGCTTGTGGCATGGGCAGCTTCCGTGTCTGGAAAGGCACTATTAATGCAGTGAGCTATATTCAGGTTCTAGAACAACATATGCTCCCATCTAGACGTCATCTCTTTCAGGGAAGACCCTGCATTTTTCAACAAGATAATGCCAGACCCCATTCTGCAGCAATCACAACATCATGGCTGCGTAGGAGAAGGATCCGGGGACTGAAATGGCCGCCTGCAGTCCAGAGCTTTCACCTATAGAGAACATTTGGTGCATCATAAAGAGGAAGGTGCGACAAAGAAGGCCCAAGACAATTGAACAGTTAGAGGCCTGTATTAGTATTCACTTATATCAGCTTATCCGTCTTAAAGCAATATTATAATCCCTTGATTACTCTTTGAGATAGGCACCTTAGGATTTTCCCTTATCCTCTTTAGTATTCCACAATATAAAAGGTTGCCATAAACAGATACTTAATGCATTTAGCTTCTTTTGCATATAAATTTAATATTATTTGCACACGTTATACTACAGCAAACTTTCCTCTTCAACATTTTTCAACACTTATATAAGCGAGTAATCATACGGTGACAATAGCATGTTATATCCAACCTTGATGTCTTGAATTGGCTATGAATAGCCTGCAGTTCATTGCAGCTCTGAACATGCGGTCTCCATTATTATTATTAATATTATTTTATTTATTTTAAATCGCAATTGATTCCAGGGCGCTGTACATACGAGGGGGTTACATACACAAAATAAGTCAAACAACACAGTGATAATTAATGAATGACAATTGGCACGACAGAGGGAGAGAGGACCCTACCCGAGAGGGCTTACAATCTACTAGGAGGGTGAATATGACAGAAGGTGAGGGGCAGACATTTATTTGGACGGTGTAGTGACAGCAGGGTTATTGTAGGTTATAGGCAAGCCTGAAGAAATGGGTTTTCAGGTTGCTTTTGAAGCTGGTGAAAGTGAGAGTGTGGGGAAGCACGGGAGAAGTCTTGGAGACGGTTGTGTGAGGAGCTGATAAGGGGAGAGCAGAGGAGAAGGCCCTGTGAGGAGCGGAATTGCGTGAGGGGAGATATTTGGAAATTAGGGCAGAATGTATGGAGGGGAGAGGTTTAGGGAGAGCCTTGTGGGTCATAAGTTAGCAACTTGAAATTGATTCGCTGGGCAACGGGAGCCAGTGAAGAGATTGACAGAGGGGAGAGGCAGAGGAGTAGCGGGAGAAAGGTGGATAAGACGGGCGGCCCAGAGTTGAAAAATTGTTTGAAGGGGGGCAAGAGTGCTAGATGGGAGGCCACAGAGAAGGATGTTGCAGAAAGTCTAGGCGGGAGATGACAAGGGCATGGACCAGCATTTTTGTAGTGTCATAGTTGAGGAATGAGCGGATGCGAGAGATGTTTTTCAGGTGGAGGCGGCAGGCAGAGGTGAGGTTTTGGATGTTTTGGTTTGAAAGATAGAGTGGAGTCGAGGATTACCCCAAGGCAGCGGGACTGCTCACTAGCACCTGCTACATTTCGGGGTACGCCTCCTTTGTCAAGCATGACGGGATAGTATTGTTGCTGTATATATATACAAATTCTAATACATTAAAAAAAATATTAAAAAAACAACGTTAGACCAATAGGGAATCTCTTATGTATTTCTACTCTATTATTCTCATTAAACTTTATGTTTATTTTATTTATATTCTATTTTATTTTCCCTATTTCTCCTCCTATGGGCTATCCTCCCTACTAGCTGAGGATCTTAGAGATACCACTCCATCTAACTCCTCGTTCAGACCTCCCGGTGCTAATGTTTTGAAGCTTTATTAATCCAGAAAAACTTCCCTCTGCAATAGTCTTGCGGTAACGTCCGTACTTCAACCCGGGAAGATTTCTTCTATAACGCACCATCTGAGCTCACTCACATTATGCCGACATTCATAGAAATGACGCGCTACAGTTGATTCTCCGAACTTTTTTGTTTTTTCATTGCTTTTAGCAAGAAAAATGTGATACAGAAGTAGGTTTGAAATCTAGAGATGTAATGAGACAGAAGAAAAAAATAAAACCTAAGGAATCTGGTTTGGATTTCATATCGATGTATGATAGGCACTCTAACCTAATAAGAAGTAGCATATTAAGAAATTCGAGAGTTTTGCAAAGTGATCCAGAGCTCAGTAAATTATGTGTAGAAAAACCCAGATTCATCGACAGAAGATGGAAGATGGTAGGAAATTACATTATACAATCTGACATACAGAAAACTCAGAGTATCAATAAACAACAGTTCTTATGTACGCAGAAACGTGGGACATTTCCATGCCTCGCGTGCCAAAATTGTAACAGCATCATAAAGGGTGACATTGTAAATCACCCCACTCAGGGTCACGAGATCAAAATAAAAGGATACTTCACGTGCAATTCAGAGAGGGTCATATATATGCTTAAATGCGGGAAAGCATATATTGGACAAACCACAAGAAAAATTAAAGTGAGGCTAAATGAGCACAAATCCCAAATTAGACTATACAAATCTAGGTTAGAAAAAGAAAAAGAAAAACAGTCCAAAAGCAGTGAAAAAACAAAAAAGTTCGGAGAATCAACTGTAGCGCGTCATTTCTATGAATGTCGGCATAATGTGAGTGAGCTCAGGTGGTGCGTTATACAAGAAATCTTCCCTGGTGAAGTAACTGACGTTACCGCAAGACTATTGCAGAGGGAAGTTTTCTGGATTAATCAGCTGGAAACTGGTCTCCTCTGTCCCCAGACGTCTGTTGACTGTTGTAAGAAGAAGGGAGGATGCCACACAATGGTAAAAACGGCATGGTCCCAACTTTTTTGGGATTTGTTGACGCCAATGAAATGTTTTAAACAACATATTTTTCACTTAAAATGATACATTCTCTCAGTTAAACTTTTGAAACTGTGATTTGTGTTCTATTCTGAATATAATATTAGATGTTGGCACCTCTACATCATTGCATTCAGTTTTTATTCACAATTTGTTTAGTGTCCCAACTTTTTTGGAATTGAGGTTGGAGAATAATGTTGATTTTATTGTGATATTCAATAAAGAGAAAAAAAAAAGTTTACCAACATGCATGGTAGTAGCCAAATAAAGACCAGACAAACTATTTTACCCTTTTACGGAAGTATGTGGGCTTATGGCTATTTTTGACATATAAATCGGGAGTTTTCTCAGTGCATACACCAAACATACACTGCAAAAGCAGTACTACTGCCTACCACATCCTTACATAGAATACATTGGTGGTTATGATTGCACCAACCAAAGATAGTTTTTTTAAATAGCATGACTAGTTGATTTGGTCTCAACATTAAACTTGGTATAGATATCATATTTTAAAGATATTTTCTGTTCTAAAGTGTTTGCCCAGTAATTTTTTTTTTATAATAATATGTCTCCCAAAGTTAAACACGTCTGGAAAGTATGTTCATTATGTTGTTAGGGCTTTCTGCAGTTTTAAATCAGCTGATTCTAAGTAGTTTCTATGTGACTTAACAGATAGGAAACACCTCTGTGTCCAACCCAGGAGATCAGGTGACCAAACGGGTATAGTTTTTTTCAAGACAGCATTAGTATCCACACTCTTTTTATCCTGTTTCTCTAGGCTTTTATTGTGAGGTTGAAAGCATTCATTTAGACTGAGGTTGGGTTGAAGTAAGATAGATACAGTACAGCAATGGGCTTGTAGTTCTACAGGGCACAGGGAAACAGCTTTAGAACAGAAGATGCTACTCTTGGTCATAGAGCATGGACGGTAAATGCAGTTCAGGATAATTCTATTTCACCCATTGGTAGATGTGAATTTTTGGCTACTTTTGCATATACAGGGTTTTGTCGAAACATGCCCTGTTTTTCATGGGGTATTCATGGTGCTTTTGGTTGCTATTTTCAGAAATGCCGTGACTAGATTTTAAAGTCTATAAAGAACAACAAAATGTGTTTTTGTGTTTTTCTGCTGTATTTTTACGCCAGGGGACTTTTTCAATATACAGCATGCTCAGGCTATAGTATATATAGTATACTGCATTTGTTACAAAGGTAACAAAATAACAATGCCACCAAAATTCTTGTAAAAAATCTTTTTTTAAAGGCATTTAAAAAGGCAGAAAATAAGTGTTTATATGTGAAGGAGTTCTTATAGGGATTTTGTTTTATAAAAATTCCCTCTCTCCTGACATGGCTGGAGCAGGGAAACTTTTTTTGTGCAATTATTCACATTGGGAGAAAGAAACATCCTCATACTATATGTTAATCTACTGCTTTTTCAGCAAAAATTTACAAAAATGAAAAAGGCTCTTAGTATACTTTTTGATCAAATGATATAAGCCCACTTGCCACTTCACTTTGACCTATTTAAAGTGGGTTCGTGCACAGATGGATGTAGCACTTCATGGTGACCACTGCCACAGCAACAGCCACATCAGGGAGGATCCAGTGGCCCAATAACACCATGGCTGTCAGACCTAGCCCCCTGGCTCTTGGTTGCACCACCACACAGGCATTGCATCACAGCAACAATGGCCACCACACAGCACCACCAAGAAAACAAAGGCTCTCTGCAAGCAGACTGAAAGAAAAATGGCAGCAACGGTACCTGCTATTAGTTTAATTTTTCCCGATGCATACTCACCCGAAAGAAGTGATGTGTCATTTCTTTTACGGGCGTCTACTGTGCCCTGTGGAAAACATTGGCTAATCATAGCACTCAATGAGTGCAATGATTTAACCGTATTTGTGGGGCATACTTCGGATGCATTGCAACGCAATTACAGGCTGAAGTACACCCCACAAATACGTTGTGTGAACCTACCATTACACTGACCGCTGCTAATTGAAAACACCTGGGCCAAATGGTGGACGAGTGCTGGTCCAAGTAAAAAGCAAGGGTACATAGGCATATATAGACATATGCATAGAAAGTAGGGGTGGTGGTGGTGGTGAATATATGCATGGACCTTGGTTCTACTGTACAATTATTCTCATAGGCGACTAATAGGCTATTTTTATGTGTTATATAGGTGGCTAACTTTGTTCCTTAAATTAATTTAAACTAAAAAAGTTATTTATTTACTTATTTGTCTGATTTATTCAAAGATTAAAAACCATACAGTGCAACAAATAAAAAATATCTGGATGGGAGCAAATACTATTTCATAGTACTTAATAGAGCTTTATGTATGAGTAACCACTCATTCTTCTAATGCCGTTGGTGTAATTTACCATTTAGTGATAATGGGATGAATCTTCTGATAAGAGCTAATAAGACAGATAAACAAAATCCATTGTGCATACTCCTTTGGTTTGTGTAAAATCAGTAATGGGGAACAATTTATCTTTCTATAGTGGAAAAAAAAAACCTTTAGTAGTTTTGCTCATTGAGGTTTGATACCTAAAACATGGCTAAAAGTCATAATCTCCTAGAAAATAAAAATATCACCACGATCATCATAAGAAAATTTCAGTAAACAAATTTTTATTGAAATTCTACTAAAATAGTCTACTGTCCCATATAACGTCAGGCAGTATTCACCCATGCATTTCTCACTGCAGTTTTTTTCTTTGTGTTTTTTATGCCTTTTTTCCCAAATCCCTCTAAAAGAAAACAGTATGCATGGCTTTATCTTTAAAGTTAAGAGGAAACTCTAGACTTCACATTTTTAAATATTAATCACTTCTATAGGATATCAGATTTCATAAGACTATATAATGGACAAAGGAACATTTTCAAATTTACACAATGTATCACTTATAGCTAGCACTTTTAAATTGTTTCCAATTTTGGCTGAAAATAACTCCCTGTACCTGACAAAAGACTCTTGTACATAGAGAAGAAATAACATACAGCTAACATATTCCCCGGTGTGGGAAAAATGTATCATGGAATGAAATAACCACAAGCTTTTACAGATTAGAAAAGATACTGGCAAATATTTTTTTTCACATACTTAACTCCATATTTTCCCCATAAACTGTGTACAACAGGTTGAATAAATGTAACCATATTTAATAGCTGATTTTGTATTAGGCTATGTTCACACGGCATAATTGCGGGACATGACTCCCGCGGTTTGGGCGGGGTCGGCAGCCCGCCAGCCCCATAGATATTCATTACTAGCGGCGCGTATTCGCCGCTAGTAATTGACATGACACTTATCTCCCCCCATGGCGTATTGTCCGAGGCATAATCCATAGTTCTCTATGAGAACTGTGGATTACCCTAATAATGACGTATCCACCCTGTATTAGCGCGTACAGCGTGAATAGGCCGAATACATTCCAGTTTAAGCCATATGAACATAGCCTTAGAGTGTACTTGTATATGGTGTACTTGTTAAAGTGGTTTTCCATTAACTAGGTGTTTATGCATCTTTTACAGTAGTGTTCATTCATGGGCAGGCAATGTCCACCAAGGATAGGCAGTGAACACCCTGTCCTTGAGATTAGCGAAGGTCCCATTGATCGGACATGTTTATGCTATGTCACATCTACTTATGGTGGCAAAACTCCTTTAATGGTCTTAGATCTTACATTAGAGAGTTTCATGGCTGGTGTAGTGAACGTGTGCAGCTATAAAAAATTACAGAACAGACTTCTGGGTTGACAATGTTTTATGACTATGCGCACAGTATACTGATATTAAGTAATAAAGATCATTTCATACTCATAAACTAGAAATATTTTTTTTTCACTGATCTATCAAATCAAGTGTAACTGCTTTATGGCTTATTCTTACCTGTTGCTGTAATAATGAGAAAACTCGAGTCAATTTAGTGTATTACAGTGGTAATGAGTATATTAAGTGAATCCCCCATTACGCAGGGATACATTAAAAAGGTTACCATGGCACTAAAAAACATCTGCTAAACAAAGTCAACGTAATGATAAACACATTTGAGATCCCTTTGTTGTTGATGTTCCTTCCAGATGCACAGAGCTATAAAAGAGCTATCAGTGAAGCTATCCATTAGCTGCCAATTCAGAATGATTTCATCAAGTTATCCCCAAGCCATTTCTTAAATCTGCCAAATGTAGTTCTACTTGAATAAAATCAAACAGTCAAGTTTTCATTTGGTTTGTTTTCCTCTCATCGGAATATGCAGTGTAGGAAGCTCATTTACATCCGCATCTTTATTTTTTTTATTAAAAGAAACACGATTAAATGTGAGAGGAGACCAAGCACTCTGCACCCTCAGGATGTCCTGAAATAATTAGGACTTATTCCATGAAAGTGTAAGCAAAGAAAAGGGAGTGTCGCAATTCTAAAATTCAGCAAGTGTCAATCTGGGGTATTTGGAAGAAAAGCACAGCAGTCTCACAATTCAGGTTTTCTTCAGATTTCTATCACTGATGCAAAGCTTGATAATCTCAATTATCCTCAATTGACTTAGCCACTATGTATCGGAATTTGTATCTGCCTTTGCTGCAGTAACTACCGTATATACTCGAGTATAAGCCGGTATAGGTCCCCCTAGGCAGGCTATAGGCAGGTAATTGCCCCCATAGGCAGGGTATAGGCAGGTATAGGTCCTCATAGACAGGCTATAGGCAGGTATAGGTCCCCCTAGGTAGGTTATAGGCAGGTGTAGGTCCTCATAGGCAGGGTATAGGCAGGTATAGGTCCTCATAGACAGGCTATAGGCAGGTATAGGTCCCCCTAGCCAGGCTATAGGCAGGTGTAGGTCCTCATAGGCAGGGTATAGGCAGGTATAGGTCCCCCTAGCCAGGCTATAGGCAGGTATAGGTCCTCATAGGCAGGGTATAGGCAGGTATAGGTCCTCATAGGCAGGGTATAGGCAGGTATAGGTCCCCCTAGCCAGGCTATAGGCAGGTAATTTCCCCCATAGGCAGGTTATAGGCAGGTATAGGTCCTCATAGGCAGGGTATAGGCATGTATAGGTCCCCCTAGGCAGGCTATAGGCAGTTATAGGTAGGGTTTTAAAACAAAAAAACAACCACTTACCTCGACCCCCGCTTCTCTGCCTTCCAGGCGCTCTCCTCCGTCTTCTCAGCATAGGCGGGTGATGTCATCAGGCCGCGCACGCAGCGTGATGACACACGCTGCTTGCGCCAGAAACTCCGGACAGCTCACTCTCTGCTCCGCAGTCCGCAGTGCTATCTCTTCACCTGTGTGCACTCCCAGAGGAGTCGCATACAGGGGAAGAGATAGCTGACAGCGCCTGTGCCATTGCTGTCAGCAGGGCCGCCAACAGAAATTTCAGGGCCCCATACAGCTGAAGCACCTGGGCCCCCCCTGTAACCCCCCCCCCCCGCACCCTGATCTCCCCGCCCCCACCAACCCACTCGCCCCGCCCCCAGCAAAAAAAATGGCCTCTCGGACATAAAAGCGCCCATTTTACCACATAATACAGTATGCAAAAAAGAACTGTATTGTGTAGTACTATGCCAAGTGAGTCACATATCTGTCTGTCTCACATCTGTCAATCTAGCATATCAGAGACACAGGGCTAAGTAGCTCCATCCATATCCCCCTCCAATAGCCCACATACAATATCCCCCTCCACCCACATACAATATCCCCCTCCACCCACATACAATATCCCCCTCCACCCACATACAATATCCCCCCTCCACCCACATACAATATCCCTCTCCACCCACATACAATATCCCCTCCACCCACATACAATATCCCCCTCCACCCACATACAATATCCCCTCCACCCACATACAATATCCCCCTCCACCCACATACAATATCCCCCTCCACCCACATACAATATCCCCTCCACCCACATACAATATCCCCCTCCACCCACATACAATATCCCCCTCCAGCCCACATACAATATCCCCCTCCACCCACATACAATATCCCCCTCCACCCACATACAATATCCCCCTCCAACCCACATACAATATCCCCTCCACCCACATACAATATCCCCTCCACCCACATACAATATTCCCCTCCACCCACATACAATATCTCCCTCCACCCACATACAATATCCCCCTCCATCCACATACAATATCCCCATCCACCCACATCCAATATCCCCATCCACCCACATACAATATCCCCCTCCACCACATATAATATCCCCCCGACTCCAGCACACATACAATATCCCCCTCCACCCACATACAATATCCCCCTCCACCCACATACAATATCCCCCTCCACCCACATACAATATCCCCCTCCACCCACATACAATATCCCCCTCCACGTTTCCCTTGGTCACGCACCTCGCCACCTTCTAAAATAATCACCAGCAAGAAAGTACAAGTGTAACTCCTATCACAGGGTCAGGTGTTCTCTCACTCACTCCCTCACAATCAGGGACACGTGTGCGCTGCCACTATACCCGCACCGATATAACCTTGAACACTACTATATGGAGACTACATAGTGATCTGATACCAGCTCGGGTCACCATCACATTACAGTGAATACAGCACTGATCCAGTAAAGTAAAATAACACCTGAAATCTGAGACTCACCAGAGACGTCCTATCTGATGAGTCGTTCTCTTCTCTTGAGTCGTTCTTTTTCCCTTCCCTTCTGCATCCGTTCCACACCGTCATGGTGACTTGTCCCGGCCACAGCTCATCCCTGCAGAAATTACACACAAATATCTTAGAATCCTCACTTTTCCAGCATCTCTTTATCTATTCCCACCTCTGTACAAACTTCCCAGGGGTGGGAGAGCGGGTACAAGCCATAACTTAGAGGCCTGGTATCCTAAGGGGTTGGAGGGTGGGGAGAGGACTAAGTCCCTGGAAATAATGCTACAACTATGGGCTGCTGCTCTCTCAATTATATTACCAGGTTGGTAGACAAGACCCTAGGTAGGGTGGTAAATGTGCAAGGCCCCAGGTAATTAGACAGGCCCTATTTAGGTAGGTAGACTCCAGCTGGATAAGTAGCTAGGCCGGCCCCAGGTAGGTTGTTGGGTACCTAGCCATAGGTAAATAGCCCCCAGGTAGATAAGCAGGCCCCTTTAGGTAGTATACAGGCAGTTAGGAGCCTCCTTTAGCTAGTGTGCAGGTAGATTCCCCTTTAGTTTGTAGGTAGTTAGGGCCCCCTTTAGTTTGTAGGTAGCCAGGGCCCCCTTTATGTTTAGGTAGAGTCAGGGCCCCCTTTAGGGCTAGGCAGAGTCAGGGCCCCCTTTTAGAATAGCCAGAGTCAGGGCCCCCTTTTAGAATAGCCAGAGTCCGGGCCCCCTTTTAGGATAGCAAGAGTCAGGGCCCTCTTTTAGGATAGCCACAGTCAGGGCCCCCTTTTAGGATAGACAGAGTCAGGGCCCCCTTTTAGGATAGCGAGAGTCAGGGCCCCCTTTTAGAATAGCCAGCGTCAGGGCCCCCTTTTAGAATAGCCTGCGTCAGGGCCCCGTTTTAGAATAGCCAGAGTCAGGGCCCCCTTTTAGGATAGCCGTAGTCACGGCCCACTTTTAGGATAGACAGAGTCAGGGCCCCCTTTTAGGATAGCCAGAGTCAGGGCCCCCTTTTAGAATACCAGCGTCAGGGCCCCCTTTTAGAATAGCCTGTCCAGGGCCCCCTTTTAGAATAGCCAGAAGTCAGGGCCCCCTTTTAGAATAGCCATGGTCAGGGCCCCCTTTTAGATAGCCAAGTCAGGCCCCTTTTAGAATAGCCAATCAGGGCCCCCTTTTAGCAGAGCCAGAGTCAGGGCCCCCTTTTAGAATAGCCAGAGTCAGGGCCCCCTTTTAGATAGCCAGAGTCAGGGCCCCCTTTTAGGATAGCCAGCGTCAGGGCGCCCTTTAGGATTGCCAGAGTCAGGGCCCCCTTTTAGAATAGCCAGAGTCAGGCCCCCTTTTAGAATAGCCAGAGCCAGGGCCCCCCTTTTAGAATAGCCAGAGCCAGGGCCCCCTTTTAGGATAGCCAGAGTCAGGGCCCCCTTTTAGGATAGCCAGATCAGGCCCCTTTTAGAAGATCCCGTGTCAGGGCCCCCTTTTAGGATAGCCAGAGTCAGGGCCCCCTTTTAGGATAGCCAGAGTCAGGGCCCCCTTTTAGGATAGCCAGAGTCAGGGCCCCCTTTTAGGATAGCCAGAGTCAGGGTCCCCTTTTAGAATAGCCAGAGTCAGGGCCTGCTTTCATGAGAAAAAAAAACAAAAAAAAGCACTTACCTGAGCCCCGCTCCTGGCCGCTCCGGCTCCCGGCCGCTCCGATCTCCCCGCCGGCTCCGTACTGCCGCCCTGCATAGGCAGCGCGGTGAAGTGACGTCACCGCGCCGCCTACGTCAGCAGTAGGGGCCGGCGCCCGGCAGGCTGAAGGCCTAATGCCTATAGCCTGCCGGGGAGATCAGCGGAGCGCAGCGCTAGTGGCGCTGTGCTCCGCTGACACGGCGCAGCCCCGGGAGTCGGGGACATTAGTCCCCGACTCCCAGGCCGGTCTCTGAGCGCTCGGGACACAGGGCCCGGGCGTTCAGGGACTGGAGGCGCGGCCGGGCCCCGGGGAGCGACGGCACTGCCTCCGGGGCCCACAGCGGCTCGGGGCCCGCACTGTGGGCCAGCCGGAGCCGGGTTCGGAGGCTGCGCCGCCGGGCCCCGCTGCAAAATGAGGAATAAGGGGGTCCGCTTGCAGCGGGCCCCTTTGTTCCACCGGGCCCCATACGGGAGTACTGGTTGTACCCCCTGTATGGCGGCCCTGGCTGTCAGCTGTACTCGGCGTTCAGTTATATGCGCTCCCTGAGGAGTCGCATATAGCTGAAGCGTCCCTGTCGGCGCACGGGCCATCGCAGCGCCCGAGTGCCGACATTGACTCTAGTATAAGCCGATGTCGGATTTTTCAGCACATTTTTTGTGCTCAAAAACTCGGCTTATACTCGAGTATATACGGTACATACACATATTAATATTACCCACCTTTGTAGAATCAGTGTTTATTTCTCTTTTTACAGCTCCCCTGATATATTCTGCAGAGTTTTGTACTTCAGGTTGTTGAGCAGCCATGGGACAGACAACTGTTAAAGAAAATCTGGGACAGATTCAATCGGAAGAGCAAATCCCAGTTTTCTGTTCTGTCATAGAGTGCAAGCCTGTCCTGCATGTCAGATGAGAACCCGTAAGTGAAGAAGAGTGGCAACGGCAGTTGACAGGTAGGTAAGTAGAACTTTTGTTTTAGCCCCATTCAGATAATTTTTTTTCTGCTGAACATTATGCAGTATCAGGGGTGGAACTATAGGGTTACAGAGGTAACAGTCATTACCGGGGCCTGGAGTCTGAGGGGACCCAAAGGCCACTATCCAACATATAAAGACAACAGTATTACAAATGGCACATGGTATGTGGTATCCCTTTTTTAGATTTTACATTCGCGTACTGGAACTTAAAGGGGCTGTCTCACTGCACGGATTGCTTTTTATGTTAAAGATCTTGCAAAAATAAGTCACTTTGCAATAGGTGTCCATTAACAGTGTCCTACCTATTCTGAGATATCCCCTCTTGTATGGGCTGCATCCGCTCCTCAGGTCGCTATAGCTACAGACCTGTTTGATCTATCCTGATAGGCTGCCAGTGCTGGTTACTATAACTACAGACCTGGCTTCTATTGCAGCCTAGTAGAAGCCAGTAAACATGCCCCTGAATTCAAAATGAAACCAAGAAAAGAGGACTGATGTAAGATGAATCAATGTAGTGAGACAACCCCTTTAAGCTACATATCTTTGCAGTACGCCCCCAAAATGTATTATCTAAACTATGTGTATCAAGCTAAGACTCCTATGAAGATTGATTATACAAATATTAAACACAGACTGTTGAAAACAGTTATAAACAACATGGTTTTGTCGGACATTCATTTCAGGATTTTTTAGCTCTATATATGACAGACAGTGAAAAATCACCATACATTATTTGTCTTATTAAATTCCCCTATGTATTTTAGTCCTGAGTTATAGTCTACAAGACAGTATTCACTGAGTACAGGAACACAGGCATTATTTATTATCTAATACTCCTTGCTGTCTGAATGCTTCATTATAGAGACTGATGAGATATTTGATGATTTCACATCTGCAGATTATGGGAACATGTTGTACTCTTGAAGACAAAATGTTTTCATGCAAGTATATTGCATTTTAATTTATGTAGTAAATTTGGAAGTGCATAATGCAGCTTTAGCGTGCTGTATGAAAAATATTGATTTGCCTGCTTGTCTGTCTATCTACATAATTCCTTAACAGTCAGAATGTGTTAGTTTTTGAGCTCCATTAGGCGAGCTGAATAACAAGGTGAAAATCCAGGGCAGACAATTGCCTTTTTGGAGTTTGATTTCAATAGCAAAATGTTTCCTGGATTTATATTTTTTTATTTTGTACATTGCAGATTCAAATGAACACTCCTGAAAACTATAAAGGAACATACATGAAATTTTAAGCCAGAATATTTTAGATTCTTCAAAGTAGCCCCTTTTTGTTTTGATCTCAGCTTGGCACAGTCTTGGCATGATCTCAATTGTTGGCTGCTTTTCCTTCTGTGGCCCAACTCAACCCAAACCATCTTTATTGGGTTTAGTTCTGGTGATTGCAGAAACCATGTCATCTGACCTAGCACTCAATCATTCTCCTTAAATAGCCCTTACATAGTCTCGAATAGTGTTTGCTGTCATTTTCCTGTTGAAAAACAAATAATGGTCGAACTAAATGCAAACCAGATGGGATGACGTCACTGCGGAATGCTTTTGTAGCCTTGCTGATTAAGTTTACCCAGAGTTCTTAATAAATCATCAATAGTGTCACCAGCAAAGCACCCCCAAACCATTACACCCCCTCTTTTATGCTTTATAATAGGGGCCAAGCATGTAAAAACCATCTGCTCATCACAACAAAATACAGACTTGGTCTAAAGTCCATTCCTTTTTTGTTGCAGTTCCTGTTATGGATTCTTTGCTGCAAATTAACCATAAAGGCCTGATTCTCATAGTTTTCTTTGAACAGTTAGGGCCACATGTATGAAAACTGTTTAGGTCTAAAACTCTCCTTGTTGCCCATAGGTTACTATGGGCAAAAAAGTGAGTTTTAGACCTAAACAGTTTTCATACATGCGGCCCTTAATGTTGAGATGTGTTTGGTACTTGATCTCTGTGAAGCATTTATATGGATTTTAGTCTGAGGTGCCACTAGTTTGCGGTTTCTGGGGTTGGTGACGCTAATGAAATTTTAAAGGCAAGAAATACTGCCAATTAAAGGGTTGTTATCGTTTCATTAAATGGTCTTCAGAATAAGGGGACAGTGAAAACAAGCAACTTTGCAATTGGATGTCATTAGCAAAGCTGCCTTGTTCTCACAGTGTCCCTTATCTTTTGTTTTTATTACACTGATATCCAGTGCGGGTCGAATCCCTCCTGATCCCTCCTCCTTGCAATTCACTAGCTGAGAGCTCATTTACATTCTGTACAGCCCCTGGGTCTATTCACAGAGCTGTGTCTCTGACTCAGAGTTAGGGGCCGTAGCATTTTCTGTTTCCACACCTAGCAGAAACAGACTGCAGCAGATTGTACAATGAGAAAACATGACAGTTTTGTCCCTGTGCCTAACTCTCCTGCATACACGCAGATCTGTGCCGTTCTTAGAAAGCTGTAATACATCTCCAGCTGTGAGAGATCAGTGCTCAGTCTAGATTGAATGCAGCCTGTGGTATGTATACAGCTCTTATAAAATAAGACTGCATAGAGAGAGACACAGTGACATGTGGACTCAGAGGGGAGGGGGGGGGGGTCTCAGGCCAGCAGTGAAGGGGGGATGATGTCATCCAGCTGGGAGGGGAAGAAACGCCCCTGCATTCACAGAACTGGGAAGCTAAAGAGAAGAGTGAATCAGCCGAAGAAAGGAAGCGATACATCCCCTTTAACTCTTGATAAGGTCTACCTGTTAACTGAAAACCATTTCCAGTGACTACAAGAAGAAAACTATGAATACTTAGATTGTGCAATACTTGATTTAAATTGTGATCTTCTTAGTTTTTATGTCTTCAAAATCCATCTACAATGTAGAAAATAAAAAGAAACAAGAAAAGACTTTTTGACAAGTACTGTATAGAGCTGTTTTTCTATCTCACATAGATTTTCATGCGCTCATAAGTCTTAGTTGACCATCTCCTTCCATTACCAGTTGGCTATTATGGATTTTTCAGAGGAGAGTATGATACATGACTTGGAAAGCTGCTGTTGATTTTAGGAAGGTAATTCACCAATTTAAAAGCTAGTGATCTAAAAGCGTGAACTACATGGACATAAAGGAAACATATGCAAGAAACACTGTAATGTTTAATACATTTCTAAACGTAAAAGAATAATTATATCAATTTATATTTGCATGCTGCTACGACTTGATTTCTTGTACTCTGTTTCAAAGGATAATTTTTAATTCAAGCAAAATATGTGTCTCCATCCTATTCAGCTCTGATATACAACGTATTATCTTGTCATACCACTAACTAGTGAATTGTATATTTATTTCAATTAGCCTCATAAGTGTCCTTACCTACTGTAGATTAATATGCTAACATGTGAACAAGGTTCACTGTCCAAATTATATTTGTAAAGACGGATAAGAGTGCTGCAAGGCCTTTGGCAGGGTATTTTAAAGGAGGAGAAGATGCACTGAAAAGTCATGAAGATGAGCGAGTGAAAAGGCGATGAGAGTTAAGAAGACAAAAAGGTTGTTCTGGAGTAGAGCTTGCATTTAGGCTGCTATTTGAAGATCAGCCAAGATGTATGAAGGAGCCAGACTGAAGAGAGCTTAGGTCACAGAGGTCCACAATGCAATAATCATACAGCATGGAGCGGCCTGACTCACAAACTTCTACTGCCATTAAAAACAGCGGCATTTTTGTGCTATGTTTGTAAATGATGACATTATTACAAAGGAGCTTTCATATTTGACACTGTGGCCATTATGGCTTAGTATTCTAGTCTTACAATCACAGTGACAAATTGGAAGTCATCTTTATAATGGTGGAAAAAAAAGAAAAGGAATAGATTTCTGCAGAATGGGGAATTGCTTTTATCTCCTTGGAAGTGCAGCCTGAATCTCTTCATTTATTTACAGGTGGATCTGGTGATGCCTGCATGGGTGGCTCGTGTATCCAGTGTTGCTGCTCTCTATGTTACTTTATCTTTACAATGGTGCCCTTTCTTATGAAGATGGATCCTGCATGTGTCACGGTTGCTCCTGTGACCATCACACCGAGTCGCAGACACACCCATGTCTCGGGGGTGAGTGGCCCCAAACTGCTTGCCAGGCCACGGGCACGCTCACTCTTCCACTCCATCCCACACGTACTCATCTGTCCATGCTCCAGCAGATGTCTCTGCCTTCCGGCGTGTGCATCCTTGCTCCCTAGGGCACATGCCGGCTGTAAAATTTAAAGGGCTAGCTCACCTGTGATTGGTGATCACCAGCCACTGACTCTTTTTAACCCTACCCCTTCCTGACTCCCTTGCTGGATCTTTAGTGCATTGTGCCTACTGAGGAAGCGTTCCTGAAATTGTTCCATTGCTATTCCGTGTACCATACCTGTTGCCTCTGTCCCTCAACCACAAACCTTTGCCGCCTGACTTGACCTTCCTGCCTGTCCCCGACTACAAGTTGCCTAACTATTCTGTATCTCGCTACACCTCGCATCAGGAGTAGCGACCTGGTAGGACTCTGGTGCACACCAAGACCTACTTAGATTCTGCTCCATGTAATGGCTTATACCACTTCTTGCTGTGGTCCAGAGGATAAACTACTCCTGCTGTAACAGCATGGTTTTTGTGATAGATGCTGCATGATTTTTGTGGTGTGTATTTCCATGACTGATTTTCATGGTAGAGCAAATGACAACTGCTCCTGCGTCAGTACAAAATCAAGAAGATGTTTAAATGAATGTAATTGTTTCAGACTTTTCTCATAGGTGGTTATATGCTTGGTGGTTATAATTCTTATACAGAGCACTAAAGCTTGCTAATTGCTGTTCACTCTAGGTGGCACTGTTGTGTACAGCTTCTAGAACACTAATGAGAGGTCTTGAAAGGGAATCTATCATCTTTTTTTTTACTAATAAAAACAAGATACTGATACATATTCTTTTCCTCTTAGCCATTTTTATTTTCTGATTGTAGATTTTTTATTTCTGTTTTCTGCCTGAACTAATAATGAGGAGACTTCTGAAAAGTTTTCTCTACAAAACAGGAACTATCAGACTATTATTAAGCTTAGGAGCCAAAGTGAAAACTGCAAAATATCAGGATTTTTTTTTTAAATATTGTTAGTCTCTGTCTCTATTTCTCTCTCTCCATTGACTGTATACTTCACAGAGGCCTTTGGCTAGCATTGTCTTTATTATAATCTGAGAGTGTTTATATCACACTGTTATTCAGCACTTTACACAACTAATTTACATTATTTGTAGCATGTTAACATAAAAAGAGTTACTCTTGTTCTGTCCCTACCTCTAGTAGGCCTGCTTTCCTACTCCCACGTATGCTACTCCTGTCAAGTTTACTATACCTCAAGACTGAGTAAACCAGGCGATATTTCTGGTCGCAGGGCTGTCAACCCTCAAGCTACAGTTTGACCATGAACTCCAACACAGGCTGATGTTTAATGCAAAACAAAAAACAAAGAAAATCCCTCCTCAACTCTGTAGTAGCCTCTCCCGGGTTTAATTATAGCACTACACAATCCACGTTAGCTACCTCCTGGGCTGACAAGTCTCAAAACTTCAACAGACTCCTCAGAACCGATTCTCCTCAGGTTGACAAATGCATTTAGCCAATTTGCCTGAGTAATAGCCTGCATACAATTCTGCAAACTGCTCACTTCCCCAGATAGACTAACACAGTCTATTAACCTACACTATTCCTGAATGCAACAGATATCAGCACATTAATGTGAAATATATTCACGTGTAATATTATCTTTGTCATATAAAAACTGTGGTAAAAGCAATTAAAAATACCCCAATAAAACAATGCATTTTTCAGGATATGGATGATGACATACACTCAGCATTTTTCACTTCAAAGTCACATTTGCTATTTTTTACATTTGTTACATCTGCTACAGTAATATGTCAAATTATTTATGTGAAACAGTAGCTACCTACCATCTTCTGTACTATGTTAAAAGTCTGCACGTCACTGTTCAGCATTTACCCCATTACTCCAAGGTGGAGAAAATAACCCTAGGCAGCTGACCTTCTATTTCTGGGGCTCTTCAGGCCTAGGGAGGTATGATTGTAGTGCTAAATAAGGAAGACTACTGTAATTATGTAAATACACTATTGGGAGATGATACAACTTACAAAAAACTAAAAAGTGATCCTACACAGGAATTTAATATCTCTTTGCATAGATTGGTAAAAAAGGTTTAACCTAGGGACCATTACCCGTAAACAAGCCGATTACATCATGTGTGATACTCCCAAAATTCCAGTACTTTATGGACTGCCAAAAGTCCACAAAAATCCTATTTGCCCTCCTAAGACCCATTGTCTCCGTATCGGTTCTTTTCGGGAAAAATTTTGTCAAGGGGTAACCATTATTACGCCCCTTAAAAATGCCGAGTACCAGGTATTTGCAGACAGTAGTGATGTACTTAGATCTTTCAACAAAAAGTCTGAAGAAATTTTTCCACTGGATTACGCTAACTAGAACCCTTATACACCTGCAGACCTCACTTTGTAGCAATACAGGCCACACATTACCACCTCAAGAAGTATAGTAACTATTCTACTACTCTTATAAACTATTTGCTGGAAGTTTTATGGTTCCTTATTTCCCACAATTATTTTTCATTTAATGACCATTTTTTTTTGCAGTGTAAAGGGGTGTCAATGGGGGCGAAATTTTGCCCTCATTGGCAAACCTCACCATGTCCTGGTGGGAAGAAATATACATATTCTCAGCTAATAATCCTTTTTTGGACTGTGTGGAGTGGTATGGCAGATACATCGATGATCTTCTAATCATTTGGAAGGGAGATGTGTCTGCCATGCCACTCTCTCAGACTATGTCAACAATAATATTTTCAATTTGAAATTCACCTTTAATGACAACAACCAGAAGGTGTGTTTTCTGGATCTTAAATTGGAGGGCACTACTGGTCAATATATTATATCTAGTATTTCACAAAGCCCCTATCTGGAAATACTATTCTCCATTTTGGAAGTTACCACACTATGGCAACACATAAATCCATCCCTATAGGTGAAATCCTACGTGCCAAGCGCAGCTGTAGTGGCATCGAATCTTTTCATATGGAGGTTATGGATATTAATAACCGCCTATTGACACGGGGATACCCCAAGGGACTCCTAAACAGAGTCTATAATGTGGTTGTTAAGAAAGATAGGGGGAATCTACTTACAAATAAAAATAAACACAGAAAAAAAATAATAGGCAGAAATGCCCTACCCTGGTACTGGACCATAGCAGACAATTTAACACCATTAAGAACATTGTAAATAAGTATTTACCTATACTTCGTGAGGATGACATATTAAATGATGTTCTCTCTGAGGCATTTCGTATAGTGTGACGCAGGGCAAAAACACTGGGGGATTCTCTGACCTCCAATGTCTTCCACACTGCCAAGAAACAACCTACCTGGCTCAACTACAAAGGGTTCTACAGGTGTGGCACAAACCCATGCCGCACATGTAAATTTGCCTCGGAATGCAAAGAATTTACCAACTTTGACGAGTCAAAAAAAAATTTAAATTCGAAGTTATATTAATTGTAACTCTCATCATATTATTTATGGTGCTTTATGTCAAGAGTGCAATTTATTGTACATCGGAAGCACTACTAGAAAATTAAAAACAAGGTTTCTGGAGCACATAAATGATATCGATACTACCTCAATCAGAAATAAATCAAATTTATCTAAACATTTCGTACAGGCTCACAATTGTAGTGTTGATATGCTCAAGTTATTTGGAATTGAGAGACTTATTTGTCCGGGTAGGGGTGGTGATGTGGAACGCCATTTGAGAGATAGGGAAGCCTATTGGATCACCATATTGAATACGGCAATCCCAATTGGTTTAAATCTACGTAAAGAGATGCTATTACATTATTAAACTATTCACAAAATTAATAACTGTAAAGTACAAAATTAAAAGAGATCAAGCAACAACTTATCATTTATTCTTAATCAAAAATTAATATTAACACTCTGTAGATTATACATTGTAACATGCATCCATACTCATATGTTATAAACGTGTTGTGTTTACTATATGTCATTTTTTAAGTCTAGTTCATTGACACACATTAATGTTTTTACATTGTTATATTCCCGGTCCACTGTACGGATGTGCACCCCCACTGCCTGCATAAAATTGATACTAATTATATCTATTATATTTAACATTCTCATTTATAATACTTACTTGCCACATCTCGCCTGTTTCTTGTTTTGTTTTCCGTGCGCTTTGTTGCGAGCGCATGCGCAGTGTTGCCAGTCTTTCTTTGCCAATACTGATATTTTGATAGCTACTGCGCACGATCGGAAATCTATCATCACGTCATTTCCGTTTGCCCGTGAACATTGCGGCGGGACTTGGCGTTTCATGCATGCTGGTAAGTGCCAATGTACTAATCAATTCTATTGTATTTTTTTATGCGGTGGGTGTGTTTATCCATATAAATGGACTGAGATAAGTTCTGTGTACTTTCGCTATATTGGGCATAGTTGTTTTGCGCCCGAAACGCTTTACGTTGACCCTTGCAAACTCCATGCTGAACCATCCCTATTTTTGCAGTTGGTGGTGCTTTTTTCTTCTCTGAAATTTTAATGGAAGTTTAAAAAATTTTTTTTTAATGATTTTTTGGGAAACATTATTGGTGCTGGGATATTTCTATTTGGTGAGAAATGTCTGGTGGGGGTCTCCCCTGGGTCACCAAAGAAGAACAAGGGAAAACCACTGTAAAACATCCCACAGCTGCTTCCCAACACTTGAGTCTTGCTACCACTGTTCTATCAAAACGCTTTTTTCATTTACCCTACTAGGGCTCCCTCCACAAATAAGCCCATTATGGCCTCATTTTTACAGACCTTCCTCCGATGGACAGGCCCCAGGCCTAATAAATTTTAATGCAAATACAACCCGTTTTGAAAATCACACAAACCTCCCACTTGGCCCGGGGTCAGATCAATAGGGTGCCTGAGGCCCACCAGAAGACTTGATTCTTGGAACCCACTAGTAAAGTTGATTCTTGGAACCCACACTATAGCTACTGTACATGACTACACTACTGTACATAGTAGACTTGACTCTTGCATTCTGCCTCTCTTCTCCCTGAAAAGTGACCCTAGACCTTCCCTTGGGCCCAGTATGCACAGCGGCCTACCAGATGTTTCCTACTCCCATATGGGTCAGTTCGGGCCTGCTCTTGGTGGCAAAACACAACTTTTTATAAGCATCCCTCAGTCCCTTATATAAGCATTGGGGCATGGTACTCTGGCTTTACAACACACATAGCCCCCATCTCAACAGTTTCAGGCTGTTCTCAGGCCTATGATTTTGGAATCTCCCTCTGCCAGTTGCCAGTTAAGAAAGTGATCATTCTTACTGTCTGCTACAGCTTACCCTTGTTAAAACCGGCAAAGCCGGCTATGGTTGGGCTGTTAATGGTTTATATGATATAAATTTAGTTTTAGGTTAGAGGCGAAAGCAATGACGTTCTGTATCTATTGTAGCTTCAGTGCTTTATTGTTACCACTGTTTTCACACTCACAGCAGATTGAAACATCACAGTTCCTTCCTACTCATAAAAACAGCTAATTACTTCATGATTTCAAGTTAAAAGTTGCATGAGATCCATGTCCTCTAATGAGACCTTCACAATGATCCTTAGAGAGTGAATTAAGGTCTTCCACCCCATTCAATCTTTCATAATGATTTTATTTCATCCTGGAACTTGCTTTCACAAGAAAACAGCATATTTCCAAAGGAACATCAAAATAAAATGGAGTGCGACAAAAAGCTTGAAGCAGAAAATTGGAATTACAAATATTTTTGATATTCAGCACATTATTTAAATTAGGTGTACAAAGGTTTTTTTTTGCTCTGAAATCTTTAGCAGTGCATTTAGAGGTAAAGTGTGAACCTTTAGAGTAATGGAACTGATTTCTGTTACTTCTAATCTGAGACAAAATTTTTCATTCATTTTCAATTAAAAATGTGAGTGAACTGAGAGCACATGCTTCGATTTCCACAAATCATGTATTAGTTCATAATTCTTTCACTGTTGCTCTGAGTTTATCTATTTCTATTGAAAGAAATATTTAAATAAATGACTGCAAAATTATAAGATTTATTCAATTACATAAAATATAAATAATTCTGTAGATATTAGTTTCACTTAGTACATTAAAACTTTGTTTGAGGGTTTCTGTAAAGTTGAGGGTTAGGTCTGATGCACAAGGATCACGGAGGCACCAGAAGTCAATTAAACTGCAATCTTGGGTCTGTAGTATTGACTTATAGTGCAGCACACATGGCTCGGTCTGGTACATTTCGCAACCCATTGTGTACCACCCGTATTTTTAATTTTACAAAATGTATGTAATAAGGCATGTCTTCATTTTTTTTTTTTTGTTTTCACGTTTTTGTGTTTTTCCATGTTCCAAAAAACCCAAATTTTTTGGGAAAAAACTATGGCAAATGAGGTTTAGATTGGGAATCACTGAATGTTATGAAAATCATATTTGTGATCTCAAATACAGTTGTGTTCATAAGGTCTGATTTGGGGAATCAGGGGAAGTTGGGGTTGCGACCCCGGGTTCCCCGAGGTCCATTGGTTTAACCCCCATCCTTGGGAAACCATATTCAATTTTAAATAATAATCAATTTAGGTAGTGGGGGGGGAGGGGCCCCCCCGGGGAGGGGCCATCTTTGGCCCCTTAAAAACCCCCTTCAAAATCATTTTTCTTGCGTTTCCCCCTTCCCCCCCTTAGAACAGGGCTGGGATTAATTATTTCTTAAATTTTTTACTTCCCCTTTTTTTCCTTCTTAAAGGGGCGATTGGGGGGGAATGGGGCTGAAGAAAGGGCCAACCCCTTTTTAGCTTTAAAAAATTAGGAAAAAAAGGGAGGGACAACCGGGGTTAATTTCAAAAAAAAGGCCCCCAAAATTGTTGTAAAATTAAAAAATTTTTAATTTCAGGGGATACTGTAAACTAAACGTTGGAACCGGGGGTTAAAAACATAGGGAAAAGTAAGGGAAAAAAGTTTGTGAAGAAAATTTTGGCCCCATCCTTTTTAAGGGGGGCTTAACTGAGTATAAAAAAGGGGTGGGTGAGCTTTTTCAGAGAAAAAAACTAGCTCTCATGGGTTTGAAAAAAAAGGAAAGGAGTTTTTAAAAACTTTTTGAAAACCCCTTTTTAACAACAAAAATATTTTCTAAGTTTTTCTCTTAAACAAAAAGGCCCCTTTCGAAAAATGGGGGCCTTTTTCCTTTTAATTCTTTTTACAATTTTTTTTAATTTTAAAAATTAAAATTTAAAAAAAGGATCCAACAAAGTTTTTTGGGGGTTTCCAAATGAGTCTTTTAGGAAAACAAAACCTCAAAAAGGCAACCCCCCAAAAAAATAAACACCCTTTTTTCCACTTTTGTTGAAAAATTTCCCAAAAAATTTTTTTCCCCCAAAAAAAAACTTTTTTTTGTGTTTAAAAATGACCGCCAAGGTTTTTAATTAAAAAACAGTTAAGTTTAAACATAAAATCCCATTCAGATCTGTATAGCCCTTAAATTAAATTTTGGTATTTATTTCCTTTAAAATGCATATAATGCGTTTTGTTTATTTCTAATTTTTGGGCAAATTAAACCCCAAGAGCTAAACCCAAGAGGCAAATTTAAACAAATTTTGAATCTAAATGTGTACTGTGCTGCAAAGATGGTACAATTGTGGTCTGACTATATGCCTAGTATGCTATATTATTGATTTGCATGTCTAACACAAGGCTATATGACCAATAGATTTTATATTGCAAGTCTAGAGGTTAGAGCTGACATCCAAAATGTCTAATACACCAGCTAACTTCCGAATACGCCTAATGCATGAAGACATCCACTAACTTAGTTTTGACAATTAGATATTGGCCTTGTGTGTTTTTAATTGCAAGCCCTAGGATGAGAGTTAGCATCTAATGTATCTCATATTACAACTAATAATGGGCACACTTTAATATCCGCTGACTCACTTTGACAACTACTTATGTGCTTAGTGCACTTTAACAAAGTGACTGTAATGAGAACGTTTAAAGGCTAATTTGTAAGTCCCTAGTCTGCAGCACCCACTTCATGTAACATCACAAGCTGGTAGCCAGCATTTTAAGACAAATATACAGTATGCTCCCCCTCCCTAACATCTTTCTCCATGGGTGAGGCATCGTCGGCTTTCAACGATTATGACCAGCTAAGCAGCCTGAGTACATTAAACACCCTTTATAGACTATAATAGCTACAAAATTAAAGGGGTTGTCTCACTGCAAGGATTGCTTTTTATGTTAAAGATCTTGTAAATACAAGTCACTTTGCAATATGTGTCCATTAACAGTGTCCTACCTATTCCTAGATATCCCCTCTGGTATGGGCTGCATCAGCTCCTCAGGTCGCTATAGCTACAGACCTGTTCAATCTTTCATGATAGGCTGTCAGCACTGGTTGCTATAATTACAGACCTGGCATCTACTACAGCCTAGTAGAAGACAGTAAACACACCGATGAATTCAAAATGAAACCAAGAAAACAGGACTGAGGTAAGAGGAATCAATGTAGTGAGACAACCCCTTTAAGCCATATAGATCTGGATGAGATTCAAACTATTTGGCTGGTGTGAGTTATTTATAGACGAATATATTAAAAGTTAGTTTATAATGGATATTTGACATAGTTTTGCAAGTGGAAAAAAATATTTTTGTTGTCTTCGGCAAGAGTTTTTGTAGAATGATTCGCTTTAGAGGGCACAGTGTGTGTTATTACAAGGGACAGTTTTATAATTAATTTTAGTGGTCAATGTATGTATGAAAATTTCAGAGGGGACAATGTGTTTTAAAATTTATTTTAGGGGCACAACGTGCATTATAATTCATGTAAGGCGCACAGTATATGCTATCATTAATTTCTCATAGGACAGTGCATGAGTCATTTGTGAAGATATTTATTTACTTCAGGGGGACTAATGAGTAGCATTTTGAGTAGGGGAAGATGTCACCTTTGAATTACTGAATTTCACTGTATATTCTGCCTCTGACAGCATCACATCCGTCTTGTATTTACTTTTAAGGTTGGCAGCATTCTTGTATGTAAAGCAACCCCTCTCAGCATGCTTTTACTACTGTAATATGGATTATCCTAATTTAGAAATTGGTATTTCTGATAATTAGAGTAAAAGTAGTTTTCTGCGGCACTCTACACAATGGGCATCATTCACACCAAAGTAGGGAATCTGTTGCTAAAAATGTGTATCCTATCCCTAGTCTTATACTTTAATGTCCTACTTTTACTAATGCTCTACAGTATTCAAATTTACTTGCCAGATGTCACATTATTGTGTATTTGCCATACTGCATAGTTTCTAAAAAGGAAAGAACCAGTAAACGCAAAACTTTTGAATTATTACTGATATGACAATTTAAGCAATCCCTATTACTTATATACCAATTTAAACAATTTATTAAATGTTAACATTTACTTATAGTTAAAGGGGTATTATCGCTTCAAAGATCATGTCTCAGATTATGGGGACAGTAAAAATAAGCACTTTTGTAATTGGTTTGCATTACCTCTGTCACTTAGTTTAGCAGATATGAGCTTTTCTGTAAATCTGTGTTTTATTTCTGCTGTTGCTGGTCGGACACCCCCCCTGGACATTTACCGCTCCCTAGACATGCCCCTTGCACTGTGATTGGCTGGCTGACATTTCATTCAGCCTGTTGGGATACGCCCCCAGAAAGGAAATGCCAGGCCACGCCCCCCTGTGCTGTGATTGGCTGCCTGCACACTCTGTGTTTTCTCCCCTCGGAGCTGTTGAAATCGATAGTGAAACCAAAGTCTGCTGGCTCTATATACATCTCCCAGCTCTAGGGTGAATGATCTGGACAATGACTGCCTGTTTAAGTCACAGATCCCCTCATATAACACAGTGTTATAGAGTCTCCAGGGGGAGAGGAAGAGGGGGAGGGCAGTGTGTATTTCTCCATATAAAACAGTAACACAGACTGCAGCCTGGTAACAAAGGGAAAGGGAGGGAGGGGGCAGTGTACACTCCTCACATGTCTCATCAGTTCAGGCTGTGTGTATAACTGCGTATAGCCCAGCAAGGAGCTTGCGTAGTCAGCCTGAAGCTCTGCAGACATAAGAAGCATGCAGAAGGCTGCAGATCTGTTCTGACCAGACATCCTTCTGCTTCTACTGCCTAACACAGAATGATGATGTCACAGTTCTTCAGTGAGGGGCGACACGCCTCCTGGGAGGAGAGACACGCCTGCTGAGAGAAGAGACTTGCCCCTGGATTTCAAACTCAATCTCAGAGAATTAGCTGAAGAGCCAGAACAGTTCAAACGATAAAACTCCTTTAACTGAATATTTTCAGACTTGATTGCAAGATATTCACATTTCATTTTAAACTATCTATATATTGAACTTGACAATTAGCATGATCAAAGAAAATTCCAGAAGAGATGAGCAAATAGAAAAAAAAAGTTGAAATAGCTAAATTTAAATACAGTTACAAAGCTATTTCTAAGGTTCTTTGACTCCATTAGCATTTAGTAACAGTCATGATCCTTAAATGGGGAGCAAAGCACCAACATGATTAAAAATAGCTTTACAGTAGCCGATCTGTATGGGCTTATATTACAAATACATAGGTATTCTGTGCAATCAAGTTCTTTATTCCCTTTTAGAAATGAAGCATTTACTTCAATAATATGACATATAATGGACTATGCCACAAAAACTTGTGTACATTAAAGATTAGTGTGCACAGAGTTACAGAATGGCTCTATATTAAGGATCTCTACAACACGGATACATATTACAGTAGTGTCCAAGAGGCCTAAAAGTGATCTTGAATGTAATGTCAATGAGGCTATTTATTTGGTGTAAGGTCCTGGGTATTGCAATCATTTACAAAGTAAAATCAACGTTAAAGCTTATTTGTCCTATTGTCTGTACTGGATAAGTGTCACTGAACTATATATATCAATTTAGCTATAAAATTATGTGTGAATAGCTGGAAATACTTGTGTTGTAAAAAAATCTATTCTATGCCAACTCTGGGTACACTGTATAAAATAATAGAATTAATAATTGACATGTGATGAGATGTTTCACATAAAAAAACAATTAGCACTGGGATAAATTGATCATTAGATTTGGGTTGGTTTGTCCCTAATGTAACACCAATTACAGAGTGAAAATGTAGTCGCCTTCTCTGTGGTGACAGATATACTCGGGACATGTTTTGGCTTCAAAGAGTCAACAGGTTGGAACAAATCAAATAAAACATATCAGTTGTTTTGTCATTTATTTGTCAGGAATGTATCTCGAATTTCACTTCTTTGATTAGCTTTTCAATGTCTCTGAGATAACCCAGGAATGAATAAAACAAGAAGTCAGTAATCTCAGAGGAAATGATTGCTTACAGTTCAACCAAAATTGTAACGCTCAACTTGATACAGACTCCAAAGCAAAAGGATTATTTATAAAACCAAGAGCCTATGTGCGACAATTGTGGGTACTGGTGCTTTAATAAAGGTATTAATGTGCTGTTACAGTAGAAGTAAGAAAAAGACATAATACAGGACTACAATGAACTGTGACATTGGACATCCTGGCAGTTGATACATTTTTCCAAAGATTCCAGATAGAAAGAAACATTGTATTGTATACAGTAAAATTAGGCAAATAGACAAAACTTTATAAAAAAAACAAACAAAACAGAATTCTAGATATGGAATGTGCATCTAATTTCTTTGGCTATGTTGTGCATGGCTGTAGAAATTCTCTTCAAATAACATTTCTCTGTGCTTATAGTATTAAATTGTAGCAATACTAAAAGATACTGAGAGCTTTTTGGCTTGGTCACTGGGAGCGTTCTGGCTAAAAATGAGCTGTGGCTGATACATGGGGAGCAATGTGACTGACAATGAGCGCATTCTAACTGGAATGTTCAGACATACTGTGGGTGACATCAAGGCTGGTACTATGAGTCGGCGAAGATAGGCAATCGCCTAGGGAACCACTTTATCCCAGGCAAAAAAGGGGGCACAAAGATGTATGGAGTGGTCTGAATTTTCCATTTGGGGGTGGGGGTGTGGCGCTTTATGACTTATTTGCCTAGAACACCAGAATACCTTGTCCCAGTCCTGCATCAAGTGACAGATTGTGGCAGGTAATATACAGTGATACACTGTGTAAATGTTTCTTGTCTAACCCAGGATGAAGTGCAGCTCACGAAAATTAAAATATACAAATCACCTGGTCTAGATTGGAAGGGAATTAAGTAATGTGATAGATAGGCCCCTATGGACTGTATAATAATTGTCCCAAAAGATTGTTTCATGGCAAATGTGGTGCCAATATTCAAAAAGAGGTCAAAAAGTGATTCTGGAGACTACAGGCCGGTAAGTTTAACCTCTGTTTTAGGTAAAATGTTTGAAGGTTTTCTCAGAGATGCTATCCTGGACTATCTCACTGAAAATAAATGTATAAAGCCGTTCCAGCATGGTTTATTTAAGAATCGGGTCCTGTCAAACTAGTCTCATCCGCTTCTATGAGGAGGTTAGTTCTAGACTGGATTGGGGTGAGGCTTTAGATGTTATATATATTTCTCCAAAGCATTTGATACTGTGCGACATAAAAGGTAAGTAATTAAAATGAGAATGCTTGGACTGGGGGAAAATGTTTGCAAGTGGGTAAGTAACTGGCTCAGTGATAGAAAACAAAGGGTGGTGATTAATGGCACATACCAAGACTGGATCCCTGTTACTAGTGAGGTACCACAGGGCTCAGTATTGGGCCCTATCCTCTTTAACATTTTCATTAATGATCTTACACAGTAGAATATCGATTTTTGCAGATGATACTAATCTCTGTAAAGTAATCTACACGATAGAGGATGATGTGTTATTACAAAGGGATTTGGATAAGTTGGAGGCCTGGGCTGAGAAGCGGCAGATGAGGTTTAATACAAATAAATGCAAGGTTATGCACATTGGAAGGAAATTGTTAAATGGGAAAATGCTGCGAAAAACTGACATGGAGGAGGACTCGGGAATCCTGGTGGACAGTAAACTTAATTGTAGTAGCCAGTGTAAGGCAGCAGCTGTCAAGGCAAACAGGATCATGGGGTGCATTAAAAGGGGCATGGGTTCACATGATGAGAACATTATTCTCCCATTATATAAGTCACTGGTTATGCCACACATGGAATATTGTGTACAGTTATGGGCACCAGTGCACAGGAAAGATATTGTAGAGCTTGAACAGGTTCAAAGGCGGGCAACGAAAATAATAAAAGGACTGGGTCGACTGCAATACCCAGAAAGATTAGCAAGATTAAGGATATATAGTTTAGAGAAAAGACAGGGGCGTAATAAATATGTTTAAATATATTAAAGGTCAATATAGAGATCTATCCCAAGATCTATTTATACCCAGGACTATATCGCGAACAAGGGGAAATCCTATACACGAAGAGGAAAGAACGTTTCTGCATAAAAATAGAAAGGGATTCTTTATTGTAAGAGCAGTGAGACTGTGGATCTCTCTGTCAGAGGAACTTGTCATGGTGAATTCACTAACAGTGTTCAAAAAGGGTCTGAATGCATTTCTAGAGTGCAATAATAGAACAAGTTATAGTAACTAGGACTCTGGAGAAGGGTTGTTGGTCCAGGGATTTATTCTGATTGCCAGATTGGAGTCAGGAAGGATTTTTTTCCCTAAAATTAAGACAATTGGCTATTACCTCATGGGGGTTTTTGCCTTCCTTTGGATCAACATGATAGGAAAATAGGCTGAACTTGATGGACGTCTGTCTTTTTTCGACCTTGCAAACTATGTAACTATGAGATAAAATTTTATACAGTATGTGAATAACATTGTCCAAGAAATTCAAAGAACAAACCAACTCCAACCACTAGTGGGTAAAACAGAGGACAGTGTCATGTTGACTTAAATGACGAGACCTGGTGACAGGAATTTGGAAATTTCTCTTCCTCTATTATGCTCTCCTAATGGAAAGGAAGACTGTTTGGAAGGTAGTGGATTAACGGTAGTCATCCATGCCTGGAGTTTTAGCACATTACTGGCCCATTTTACCATGTTTATAGTAGTGTTTAAAAGGTTATTCAAAAGTAAAACCCCATCTACTCTGTAAGTGTGAGTTACTGACTTGTCTTGAAATCCTTAGTCATGTTTAAGGCTCTTTAATGAGTTGGATGTGATTTTAAGGGAAGCTACTTGCAATAAGTGGTGCTGGAGTCATAGCTCAATTCCCTTAAGCTTATTTGAATACTGTCATCTAAGACAGTGCCACATCTGCCCACAGGTTGTGTGTGATGCTGTAGCTCAGACACATTCACACTTTACAGAGAGATTTGGCAATGTTCCTGACAGAAAGCAACCATGTTTTTCTAACACAAGACTGTCGGTCACGTCCGTGCCATTTGGCCCTGGTCGCCGGCCACAGCTGCGGCGATTATAACTGCGGCCTTGCCGCCTTTGTGTGAACACTTCCCTGTAGCCTCGTACCTTGATTGATTTCTGGTCGGCGCCTTGGCCAGAAACCCTCCAGCACTCATAGGGGTTAATCAGCTCCCTGGATTGACAGGTCCTTCCACCTATCCTAGCTCCTCTACTTCTACCCCTTTCCTATATATAGCCGCTGCTTCCTCTTCTCTATGCCTGCTATACTGCGTGCCTTTATAGTTAGCCTGTCATATTGTTGTTTCTCTGTGCTATTGATCTCTGTTTGTTTCTGGTTTCTCCCTTTGCCTCACTATTCTGTACCGCGCTGCCCGCCCCGTTATTGACTTGGACTGTCCGACTACTGGTTCTGTGTTCTTTGTTTGTTTGTCTTTGTCTGTGCACGCTGCTCAGTGTAGCCTTGAGTCTTCTGGTTGGGGCCGGCCTGTTAAGGAGTCGGGTTTCCCAAAAGGCAGGGACAGAGGCTGGGATCAGTGTCAGGGCCCCACTTGTCCGTGTCTTGTGTGTGTCCCTGACCCTCCCTAACATTACAAGGGGAATTAGAATATGAAATAGAGCGTATTATTGACTCTCGCAGGGTTCAGAATGCCCTCCAATACATGGTGCACTGGAAGGGGTACGGTCCGGAAGAACGGGTATGGGTGGCGTCTAGGGACTTGCGTGCCCCCGAACTGGTGACAAAATTTCTCCGAGCCAACCCATTCAAGCCAGGGGGATCTAAGGAGGGTCCGGTGGCCCCTCATAGAAGGGGAGGTACTGTCACATCCGTGCCATTTGGCCCTGGTCGCCGGCCACAGCCGCGGCGATTATAACTGCGGCCTTGCCGCCTTTGTGTGAACACTTCCCTGTAGCCTCGTACCTTGATTGATTTCTGGTCGACGCCTTGGCCAGGAATCCTCCAGCACTCATAGGGGTTAATCAGCTCCCTTAATTGACAGGTCCTTCCACCTATCCTAGCTCCTCTACTTCTACCCCTTTCCTATATATAGCCGCTGCTTCCTCTTCTCTATGCCTGCTATATTGCGTGCCTTTATAGTTAGCCTGTCATATTGTTGTTTCTCTGTGCTATTGATCTCTGCTTGTTTCTGGTTTCTCCCTTTGCCTCACTATTCTGTACCACGCTGCCTGCCCCGTTATTGACTTGGACTGTCCGACTACTGGTTCTGTGTTCTTTGTTTGTTTGTCTTTGTCTGTGCACGCTGCTCAGTGTAGCCTTCAGTCTTCTGGTTGGGGCCGGCCTGTTAAGGAGTCGGGTTCCCCAAAAGGCAGGGACAGAGGCTGGGATCAGTGTCAGGGCCCCACTTGTCCGTGTCTTGTGTGTGTCCCTGACCATCCCTAACACTGTCCTTATACTGTAGGTTGAAACAATAGGTGTTCTTTTCTATAGTCAGCTAGAAACTGTCAGGCTGCGATGTGAAATCTGACAAAAGTATGCCAGTACCTAATCTTCTGCATAGATTTAGTGTGCTATTATTTTGGTACAAATGACATTATGCGTTTAGGCTTCACCCTCCTTGTGAGATTCACACAGAGGTTCTACAGTGTGCAGCAGTATAATATAATTTGGACTAATACAATTTGGATTTGCAGCAAGCAATAAATAAAAAGTACTCACAAGCCTTACCGAGTTCTACACAGATTAATGTAATTTAGACAAAGATTCTTTTAATATTTATTAGCATAAAACAATTGAAAGCCAGTCTGGAAACCAGGAACATTCTGAAATTCACTTCACAGTGCTGTTTCCTGCCCATGCTAAATAGAATATTATTTTGTAAGACAATATTAAGACAAAAGTCTCAAATGAAAGTAATAGCATTCCACATAATTCTGATCTGCATATTTTTAATAATACTGTTAAAGATCTTTTCAAATACTGAGCCATATGCTGATACTGAAGTACTGAATTAAAGTATGGCAAATTTTTAATAAGGCAATGTATTTCCTATTCCGAGATCCTTGAGAATAAGAATAAATTATTCATTTAGATTATTATACATTTTCCTGTCTGAGTGATGATCTCTGTAGCTGCACCATACTTGATTTCCAGTTCACTGCCTCAACTTCTGCACTGAAATATTAAAGAAGCCAGTGATAAATATACTGAAGGAAGGAAAAGAGCTGCAGGCAGTTAACCACATGGAAAAGTCCTTTTTGTCATTTGTATGGTGATTTAGGAAAGAAAACATTACAGACTCCGTTTCGTAAAGGTTTCTCTTAGAATATTTATCACGTCTATTAAACGTTAATGTTAGTATTGGTTATTATGCCTCCACTGCTGCAATGCCAATATTAGGTGATTATTAATTGTTTTGTTTAAAAATGCAACTATTTATTTTTAAAGCTGTTTTTGGAATTTTAAAGAGTTTTTGTCACCAGTAGAAACTTTAGTTAGGCTTTTGTCAGAATATTTTTTAAGCCTACTTCTAGGATTTATTTCGGGAGAATCTTCCAGATTCTACCTATAGCAGAAAACTAATTTGTATCCAGTTGTAAAGGTATAAAATGAGATGCACTGCACATAGGTCCCATTGTACAAAAAAAAAAACAAAACCCTCAAACTGCATGATATACTTTTACCGTGTTCCTCTGCATAGGAAAGCAAAAAAGGTATTCTGATCCATACTGGCAAAGTTTATCCCAAAATGATATTGTTTGGCACATTCTGGGACCAATTGGACACATTGGAGGTATACATATAAGTCGCTGAATGCTCCTGATGTATAACTAAACATTTATAGAACTGAAATGTGAACAGAGTCTAAAATAATCTGTTAAAATGCTCTATAGGAATAGGTTAGCAAGTACATATTAAATTGCATGCTCTATACAAATTATTTGCCTCTATGGTTAATGTCCTTGGTTGTGCTAAAAAACTGTGGATTTGATCACTAGGGGAGACATGTTTAAAAGGGTTTTTCACCCTTTTCTGTCGGAAAATGCGGCAAAAGTATGCGGGCAGTGGTGTATAATGCATTAGGCACATTGTTTGCAAGACTCAACACTTTTTAATGTGCCTAACATGAGGGGGTGTTCTGGGGGCGTGTCGCCCCTCTAATTGCTTGTTCAGTGAGAAGCAAACACCTCTCATTATTGTGAATCACCCTCAGTGTTGCATTCTGCTCCTTCAGATCTATAATTAGAGCTTCTAAAGGAACAATCACAGAACAAATACTAAGTTTACAAAGGGGTTAATATCGTATAACAATCACAGAAAAGAGCTCCATTAACCCAATCTAAAATCATAAACTTTTATTTAATATACGGTAAAAATAATCTAAATAAATCACAACAAAGAAATAAACAGTGTATCAAAAAGCCGGATAGGTATCCTCAAGGTCAAAGACAAGGGGAAGATATGATGTCATATATCACCAAACATTTAGAAATCAGTTTCCCTCCACATTCCACTATTATACCCTAATAAGATAGGAGGGGAAATCGCCCCAAAAAGGACGGCCCCGCCTCCCGGCAGCTCACCCTATAAAGGCACTATGCTACTTTGTATAAATGTATGAAACAGTCACCAAAAAGCAATTATACAATCTAGAGGAATACCTACTATTTTTCTAATATATACAAAACAACATTGTGCAATAAAAAATCTTACTGTCCTTCAATGTCTGATAGGTCCATATTCCCGTTCACGATGCGTTTCTCCCTCTTAAGATCTGAGAGGGTTCATCACCATTGGGGATGAGTCCACAAGTGTTGGACAACTCTCCAGTAAACACTGATGCAAAATAGGTGTACTACCTACTATGGGATCTTCGTCGGGACCGGGAATATTGACCTATCAGACATTGAAGGACAGTAAGATTTTTTATTGCACAATGTTGTTTTGTATATATTAGAAAAATAGCAGGTATTCATCTAGGTTGTATAATTGCTTTTGGGTAACTGTTTCATACATTTATACCAGGTAGCATAGTGCCTTTATAGGGTGAGTTGCCGGAAGACGGGCCGTCCTTTATGGGGCGATTTCCCCTTTTATCTTATTAGGGTATAATAGTAAAAAGTGGAGGGAAACTGATTTATAAATGTTTGGTGATATATGACATCATATCTTCCCCTATACCTATCCGGCTTTTTGATACACTGCTTATTTCTTTATTGTGATTTATTTAGATTATTTTTAATGTATATAAAATAAAAGTTTATGATTTTAGATTGATTTAGTGAAGAACTTCTAGAGGAGCAACATGCTCACATCTGTCACAGTGGTATTCACTCTGGTTCTCCTGCTCCAGTAGTGCATACATATGGTAGGCTGTGCACTAAACAAGACTGCCAGTCATGCTGTCCATTATCCCGGTACAACAGCAATGAAGATTACAAAATAAAAGTTGTTTAGATGAAAATGAGTAAAGTTTGTTTACATACTACTTTTTCACCCCTGTTTTTAACTCCGTTTTTTTTTAACTCCACTCCGTTTATCCACTCAGTGAAAGCTAGCTCAGGGAGCAAGCGGTGCTATGTGCAATATGTTATAACAGCTTCTGGATTGCTATCTATAGAGTATCTGGCAGATGATCCTACTTAAAGGGTTCCTGGTGACAATTTCCTTTCTAAGAAATATTCAGACCTTTTTTTCTTTATTTTGTTTCCTTCCATATGAAGACATTAGCAACATATAACAGAAATGTGACTATCTTTCAAATCAACGCTTCAATGTAATCTGGGATCACTTTGCTAGAGGACCAGGATATTCTTTTCAAGTATTGTAAGCACAGGTAGTACTGGGTGGTAAGAAGCCATGGAAAAATGACTGCTGAGCTCAGGCTTGGACTGTTTCTTGGGCTCACCAGAGGAAATTATTCTACAGGCCGACCCTATATTTTTAAGGCATGTGCATGTTTATTTTTGAGTACTTTTTGTAAGTCTACTGTAAATTAATCAGTGCACATGCAGGGTTTAATGGAATATCTAGTGGTTGGTTTTTAAGTCAGCTCCAGATAAGATTGTCTTCCGCTAAATCTTTTTGCCCTTGATTTATAATGAATAAGTTACTGTGTCAGAACTTGGGCAGCATAGGGGATTCTCTGGTATGCTGGTGGTCCTGGCTGTCCTTGCTGAGCTCACTAGCTGAGTATTAAAGAAATTAAGCAATTTGTTGCAAGTAACAGAATCTACAGCTAGTGTATCTAATATTATACACAGTTAAGTCACATTATTTTGACCACTTCCTACATTCAACATTGACAGCATGTAGTTCATAAAAGAAGTCACATGTCGTGAGCTTTCTTGGTTGGTATATAAGGTGTGTAATAGGCTGTCTGCACACATATTTTTTGTTGCTCTCATGTGTAAAAGGGGTGACTTATCAGAGTTGCAAAAAGAGTTGATTACTGGCTTTCAGGCCAAGTATTTCTGAAACTACGAAGTTTGTGAATTGTTCGCTGTGGTAAATATTTGTATTGTGAGTAAATATATAGCACCATGAAAATATTGGAATTAGACCCTCACTTATAGACAAAGGGTTGCCCGCTGCAAAGAGTCAGGTTTTCTGCTTTATGAAACGGATGGACATTTACTTGTTAGGGAAGAAACATGAGAGAACTAACAGCCTGAAACCATCGCTGGAAGAACAAAAGGTGTTAGTACCAGTGTTATCGTCTAGTGGATGTTTTTGTGGCATTCTCTGAGCCACTCATCCATGAGGAAGGCACTCTCAGCTGATGTGGGTATGAATCCATTGCAGATAACCTACACCCTTACATACTGAATATCTTCCCTGGAGTGGATGGGATCTCCCAGCAAGGCTAGAAATGGCTAGAAATGTCCAACATTGGTTGGAAAAGCATGACCCAGACTTCCAAATACTGTCCTGGTCTTCTACTAGATGCATGTGACAACTTTCCATGACCGTATTTAGTCACTCACAGTCTATCTAGCTGCTGTTAAAACTACACACAGCAGTTACTTTGGATATGTTAATGTGACTCGACTGTGTGTGTCTATGTATATATGGACATGTGGACAAAGTTGTTGGTACCCTTTCATTAAAATTTCCTGAATCGAAGGATTCTAACAATTTTCACCAGGGGTGACATGTATGAATTCGCATATGCCCTTTTTTTTTTGCCGTATATTGCTGGTTCTTTACAGGCATATGACTAAACTTTTCGCAATGTGCGCTTGACGACACATTTTAATGTGCCAAAGTTTGATACGGAACTGCCATACAAAGTTTGGCGCATTACACTCTATGCACCATACAAACTTCGATGCATTACACTCTGTGCCCCATAGAATGTCTGTTGCATTAAACTCTATGTAATGTGCCAAACATTTTCATACATAAGGAGACATGTATGAAACAAGACGCTTCAAAGTGAATTATCGTATCTCATTTTCAGTTTATAATGCGCCTGAATGTATGAAAGCGATTTTTTTGCGATTATAAATGGCATCTAAATTTCGTTAGGTGCGCCAAACATGTAGATAGATAAGCTGGAAATATAAGAAAAGTCATTAGAATAGCATGTCAGTGAATAGAAATTATGGTACTGATCTTGCTTGGTGGATCACAGATCCCAGCAATACCTGTGCTGTGCAGACTCTTGCTGTATGTAGAATAAAGGCTGAGAGCAGCAAAAATACATTTCAAATTTAATGTAGTAAAAATGAAAAAATCTGAGCAACACCAGTAGGTTATTTAATGTAAAATTAGTTTTAGATTCTATTAATTTTAAATACATTTTATAGGAGATATTTTTATATTTTTGGGATATTATATATTTTTATATTAATTTTATATGATAACATATTACATTTAAATAATTAGATTTTCTCTAGTTTGATAATTTTCAGAAATTACTTTTTATTATTGTACTGGTGTAAGCTGAAAAATATTGGACAATTTTTCCCCTAACAGTAAATCCAGCTCCACTTTGACTCCTCTGGCTCTAGCCGACAACATTAAAATAGGTCTGTCTGACTGAGCAGTAATGCGCCTAGTTTTGCCAACCCGCATTCATATATGTGTTTAATATTATGAGTGTGGTGCGACACGCCCCCAGAACACCCCCTTATGTTAGGCGCATTACAAAGTGTAGAGTCTTAGGGGCCGTTCACAAGGCTTATTTCGGGCACAGATTCCAGCCGTATTGTACGCCGTACTGTGCTGCAATACGGCTGGAATCCGTCCCAGCCATCACGGTAATCCACAGTTCTCATAGAGACCTGTGGATTCCGTCTCTCCTCCCCGCTCAGGGAATACGCCGGGCGGGGAGAAATTGACATGCACATTATCCCGACGGGATACACACTGTGGATAATGCATGTCTATGGGGCCGGCGAGCAGCGCCCCCGCCCTGCACCTTACTCAGGCTGTAATTGCGGGCGAAATCCATCCCGCAATTACAGCTTGAATAAGCCGTGTGAACCGGCCCTTACAAGCAGTGCACCTAACATATTTGTATACATCGCAGCCGCTAATTTTTGGCACATTTTACACCAAAAAAGGGTCAAAAACCCTTTCATATATGTCTCCCATACTGTCGTATTTTATACTCCTCTATATCTATTTAGAACTTGGGAGTTTGATGTGGAACTGACATGCAAAGTTGGCCTTTACACTTAGCTCATACAAAGGGAGACATGTTGAAAGGGTTTTTTTTCCCCCTTTCGGGGAAAAAAATATGCGGGCTGCGAGTATAAGGGCCCAAACATATGTGTTGGCCATTGTTGCAAGACTCAACATTTTTTAAATGCACCTAACTGAGGGACGTTCTGGGGCTTCTGGGGGCTTTTGGAGGTGTGCGCCCAACTGTAATATTAACCATAATGCATGTAGATCGGCAAAACTAGGCGCATTACTGCATGAACAGCCAGACCTATTTCAATGTGGTCTGCCTGAACCTGAGGAGTTGTAGTGGAGCTAGATTTGCTGTTGCTGAAAAAAAATTCCAATATTTCTCAACTCACACCGAGCAATAACAAAAAGTAATTTATGATAATTATCAAACTATATCAAATTTGGTTGTTTGGTAACATTAGTTTCCATTTGTCAGGTAGCATATGTTGTAATCTCTATGTTACCTTGGATCTTTTAGATCGCTAGCTAACCCAAGTAAACCAAGTAAAGGAAAATTGTAGTTGGTTAGACTGGCAGAATTAATGAAACTCCTGGGATATTGGCTTATTATTTGTCATGCACAGCAGTATTCAATAAAGATGTATTTACAATTTAATTTTGGGTGTGTACATACTTCCTACTTAGTATTCAGTGAAATGACTGGCACATAGTTAAAAGGGGTTGTCTCATCTCAAAGGTTCATAGGACGCATGAATGAAATAATGCTGCTTTGCTCTGTCACTTCCTGGTCAAGCTGTCTGTAATTTGCATATGAGCTCTGTGTATTCAGACCTCTGCTAATTAGATAAATCTCATGCTGTCAGGACTAGGGAAGCTTCTGAGTTAAAGTAAGCAACAGTAATTACTTTCTTTTGTCTGAAAGATCAGGTAACAAATAAGCTCTCACTGTTCAGAGTTCTATGCTGCTGCGACCTGTGTGATGATGTCACTCTCTGCTATCAGATAGAACAAACAGCAGGGAGGGAGAAGTACACAGGTCGGTCTCTTGGGGAACCAGAGAGAGCACAGAAGGTGATAAAATCACTTGTAGCTCCTTAACAAAAAAAAAATGAACAACACAGTATATTTGGAAAACTTCTTTATTTAGTGTTCCCTACATGTTGAAAGTTAATCTTTGTAGTGAGACAACCCCTTTAAGAAATCATCAGTGATAGGCAACTGGATTCCTTTACTTTTCTGTCTGTGTATGGTAGTTAGCTATGTGTGAGCTCTGAAGTAAGAAGTACATAAGCTGCTCTTTGTTACACAGACTCAAGAAGTACTCCCTGCAAATAGATATTATCCTTAAATTGCAAATTCTCAGACCCTACAACCTAAAATGAATGGTCAAGTTGTGGCCTATGTTTGTGTGGACATCAGCACTACTGAAGGCGATTTCCCACTATACACATTTAGGCTAGGCCTACACAGAAAATGGCAAAATGCCGTCCAAAATCCGATTTGCGCAAAAGCCGCAGTTGGTTTTCGGATTTACCATTGGCCATGTACATGAATGTACCGGAAGCTGACGGCAATCTGGCGGATTTTAAAATCTGGCGGTAAAAAATCAGTGCTGTGTAGACTACAGCACAGATTTTTTATTGCTGTCTATACCACGCATTGTACCGCCGGATTTTCTGCGGATTCAGTATTTTGAATTCACTAAAAATCCAACGCTATCCTGTGCTGTATAGGCCTAGTCTTAGTGCAAATCAACAAGAACTGCAATTAATGTTTGATTGGTGAACTCATAACTAATGGGACACACATTGATCTGAGAATTTGGCTCTCAATTCCCTTGCTTGTAACAGAGAGGTGGCAGAATCTTCCTGCAGTCATTATTTCTCATAGATTATAGAAGAGAGTAATTGTGTATGTACAACCACCTCCCTGCTGCTAAAAGGGAATATAGGACATCGAATGTAATGTGCAGCCCTGTGGGTTATGTCAGTTTGTGCAAGGTTGTTCACCATGCTTTTAAATGGTAACATATAGCCTAGTAAAAAAGCTGCTGTTCAGAGGTTTGGCAAAAGGTGCTTTAAATGCATAAATGAATATAAAAATCCCAAAAGAGGACACTATGCTGTATGTCTATAGTTTTTTATTTATTACAAAACAGCAAATATACTAAATCGAGGATGCAGGGATTGCGTTGTTATATCCTTCTACATAAGAGAACTATACTCGTACACACACACACACACACACACACACAAATATATATATATATAGTCCGAGAAATGCATAGTCTCATATTATCATGCTTACTACATATAACACTACATAGTGTTATAGTGTTTTTTTTGGTTTGTATTGTATTGGCTTTGGGAATAGGACTGTGTTGTACCCACTTTGATTAGTATATGAGCTATTTTATTTGGTGGTAGGTTCTTTAGTATTTGATTGGGTTCTTAATATATGCGTTGCGAACATAGAGCTGCCATAACAAACTGGTCATTATTGATTACTAACGCTACTGCGTCCGTACGTGCGATTCGGCTGCCCGTTTGTGTACTCTGGTCACTTGGTTACGGCCCCGCTGAGTCGCCGCCAAGTGCTTGTGACGCGACGCCGCGACCGGAAGTACGTCGCGCTGATTTGTTTTAAGGTGCGACTTGCGATAGCTTGCCGCGCGCCTAGCTACAGCGACCAGCGTCACCATCGCGTCTGGTTGTCGGAAATCTTCGCTGACGTTTTACCAGGAGATCCTTATCATGGGATATCAGGTTTGATGGTTGTTTTCGGAGTGAATATTGTTGGTTAGTGGCTTCTACTTAGAACTTTTTCTCCTTTAACTGAGGCTGACAGCAATTAAGTTGAGGGTTCTTTTACACTTATGGCTATGAGGGTATTGTATTTCCTATAGCGTTTATGTGTATAAGCCACTATTGTTTATGTGTACCTGTATGGTATAATATGGTACCAATTTGTTTCTAGGGTGTTGTTTTGCGTATATGTATCTATATTTTGTTATATACTATCCTAAGCTGTATTGTATTTTGTTGTAGCTCTTGCTGGGCTTTTGTAAATTTTCCCTTATCAGTCCCCTGAGGAGGTGCGAGAGGGACACTGAAACATGTTGGGACATTCTTTGTAGGGATAGTGTGTGTTAGGGACTAGGTTCCTGCCGGGGGCGCCCTTTTGGGGGCGATTACCTCGTGTTCCTGTATAGAATATGATAGGTCAAGTAGGGACGTATAGGAGTTTTTCTACTTAGGTCCCAGCATCCACACTTACATTTGTATATTACTATACCCATTTTTTGTTTTGTTTGGGTGTACGCACTTTGTCTTCAAGTTTTAGATATCTTTATTAATAGTTACATTTTAGCAAAACACGATTTTTGTTGTGGTGGTGTTATACAGAACCACCTATTCATGCAAAAATACATCATTTTTCTACTGTATATCAATCTTTTAGACTGTTGAGTTATGCAAAATGACTACAGCGTACCTCAAAGTGTGGATACATATATTTGGATACATTTTCTGGACTGCAGAAACATATCCCTATAGTTTCTATTGCTTTATCAATGCGTTAAACGGATCAAGAATTGACATGTCAATTCTTTGAACGCATCCGTTTAATGCAACGCAAAAACACATGTAAGACACGTATTGTCTGAACATCGATACTTATTTTACATTGAAATCAATGTATTCACACTTGAACATTGTTAAATACATATTGGGGTCCGTTTTCCGGGACATAAAACGTACCCAAATATGTATTTAACAAACGCTGTGTGACCATGCCCTTATAAACAGGACAAGTAACAATTTAAAAGCTCTATTTTCATCTATGGAGGTGTATTTGAATTGTATTTGTGCTTTTTTTGGTGTATGGTAGAGTGATATGGAGGGATTATTAATATCTGTGATACTAGATTTAGCAGATATTTTTAATGCTAAATCACAGGCCGAAACTTTAGGAATGATGTAGATGCTACTTGCCAAGTGCTAACCAATAAGCAGAAGGGAGATTTTCCTTTGAAAGGACGAGATTACATAAAACAAATGGCTGGAGACGGTACAATTACATCAGCCGCTTTCCATTATTACCTGATACTAACACTTATAGGAATTGCAGGAATTTGAATTGTGAATTATACCTTTACAGAAATCATTATTTTAATGGACAGCCATTTAAATAAAATAGTAAGTGCTCAAGGGCAAAGCATCTTTCCAAATATTTTATGTTCGGACTACACAGATGCTCAGCCACTTCTCAGATCTTTGAAACTCTGTTTTCTGCTTGTGTAATTGAATGAGATAATATATTTTCTTCCTAAACTCATTTTTCCATCAATATTTTGCCTACTCCTGCCATCAAGTCTTAAACAGTTTGTCTATGAAGCAATGTTGCTAACAGAACCAAAGGATATTTTTAGGTTAGGTTTCTCTAGTAGCATCCAGTCTTATTAATTCAGTTCTGAATATTGCCTCTAGAGTTGGCTGTCAAATGTCAGACCAAGAAAAATACTGTACCAACATTTGCCAAGTTTTTTTTTTTTTTTTAACAAGATTTCTATATTAATTAGGAGAAATTCATATAGCTGTATAATCTGGCCTTTCCTCATAGTTTAATAATATCTCTCTAATACTGAGATTGAAGGGGTTGTCCGGTAAAACAAATTATTGTCTAAATGTTCTCTCTCCTGTAGTTATGCACTTTTATAATATACTTTCAATAAACTGTATACTGGCTTCCTGCAGTTTTACATCAGCAGTATGATGACGAGAAGTGCAATAGATAGATTTATGTGCCTCATAAACAGAAACAGCTCTGTGTCCAGCCAAGGAAATCAGGTGACCCAAGGGTTGTGGCTTTATTTGGGGCAGTGTTTAAAGCTACACCCGTATTGTTCTTCTTTCCAAGGCTCACAGTATGAGGTAGAAACAGGAGGCATGCACTGAGACTGAAGATGGAAGTTGGACAACCAGGGTGTATTATAGGTATGCAATAAGATGTGCCAATGGTATTAAAGGGGTTTTCTCACCATGCAGTTTCACAGACTCACAGCCAGCTTCAGACTCACACTTCCTGGTTAGGCTTTGGGTGGTTCTATAGGAGTGATTGGTATATCAGCTCTTCTATTCCTAGCTGAGCCTGTTACAGTGAAATTACTTCAGAAGCTTTACAATCTGTAGTATATAAGATGTCCTTCTCTTAAACAAGCAAAGCTCTGTTCCTAGAGCTTACACACAGCAGAAAGTGACAACACCATGGTCAGGACAGCAACTTCAAGCAATCTGATAAGAGAGAAGAGAGAGAGAGATGGTCGGTAACCAAGAGAAACTTGTGTGCTCTTAGAAGAGATAAAATCTCTCTTATCTCCTCAATAAAGCAAAATAAAAACAGCAATGATTTTGATAACAATCTTCATTTACCTTTCCCTACATGTGGAAAGCTAAATCATTGTGGTGGTGAGAAAACCCCTTTAAGAAGTAAATAATTTCAGTTAATTTGATGCATTTTTGACTGCCTTTGCACCACACTTTAAAAGCTAGATTTTCATTATAATTCACGCTAATTTATGGCACAGGTTACAGTTAATTTATTGGGATGTGGAGGGCCCCATCACTTTTGCTACGTTTCATCTACTTTTTGTGGTGAGTGGCACAAATTTTTAAACTTTCGCTGCTATAATTAATTCTAGTTTATGGCATACTTTGTAGTTAATCTGTTGGGCTGTGGGAGTCCTGTCACTTCTGATAAGCTTGACATCCTTTTTGTGGTAAGTGGCATGTGTGGCACAAATTTTGCAACTTTGATGCTAGTTTATGGCATGGATGATAGATAATCTGTTAGACTGTGGGGACCCCCGCCACCTCTTCTAGGCTTCACCCACTTTTTGTGGTAAATGGTTTGCGTGGCACAAATTGTGCAACTTTTTCTGCCACGCTATTGGTGGAAACCGTTTAATCAATTCCATTCTTAGGTCTCCAATGTGCATGTCTTCCACCTAGGTGTATGATTGATTAATTGTACTATTATTGTACCAAGTTTACAAGAGTTCATTGTGAAGCTGGATGAAGAGTGAATGCACAAACTGTATAGCAGTGCAATAAACGTATCAATAATGAACTGAACATCTTCAAACAGGGACAGGGAACATGCAGAGTTTTACTGTAGTTGAATTATAACTCTCAGCATGCTTTGCCAGTGAACAGCTTGTTCTGTATTTGAAATGAAGCATAACAAATATCTAGAGATAAGCAGCAAAGCACTCTCAAGCTTGCACCTATTGTCAGTATATGAGTTCTTTAGATTAGGATAAAACAATTTTTCATCAGATGCTTTCAAAGATGCAGTGCATGATTAATCCTAGACAACTATCATTCATAAGTTCAATAGGACCAGCCACAGCTGTGTGAACATTATTATTTTACATTTTATCATAGCACTCAATATATGCTGCTTCTGCCATGAAAGTTTTCTGTGCTCGCTGATTCATGCTGCGTCAGGAAAGGAAGAGGAGAAATAAAGATTGCTGGCAGGAAGAGCATATCATCACAGAGAAACAAGATATAGCCTATATTGTTAAAATTAGATAATTACAAAGACAACAGCCATTGCCAAGCTTATGTTAACCCTTTACTGATGCTGCTTTTGATCACTAACATGACTTTTTCCGATCCATTTGCCTCTTTAAATCTAGAACGGAATAAGCTGGAACCAGCATCCTATGTCAGGTAAAGCACGGGTTCAACTGTCTGATGATAGCTGACCTCCTCCCATTTCCCTTCCCTTTTCTTTCTAGTTATGAATGCCATGGCTCAAAAAGGAGAAACCTCAAATCCCAGTTGCCTAACACCCAGCTAAAAGAAATCATGACTTGGACCCTTTGTCTGGCCATCGGCCCCCCTACAATGAGATTGTGAAGTGCCAATAGGTTTCCATAATAGCTGAGGGCCTAATTAAAGCCTCGGGGTCTGCCTTCGATATGTGTCTATTACACACAGATCACAAGGCATTACGGGAAAGGAGCTGGGAAGCTCACTGCGCCCTCTGTTGGTTGTAACAAATCCTCAATTTACTTCTGATTCACTGAATCTTTGAGAAACAAAAAGGAATATTAGTCAAGCCAATATCGATCATCTACATACGCCGTTTCGGTGTTTTGCCCCTCATCAGTGTAGAGCAGAGCGATACTGGCTTGACTGAGTGGGAGGCAATGAGTTGCTGAGAGAAGGGGACCATCTCTCCTTATGGAGAGCACCAGTTAAGGTGTGTAGTGTTTTGATTGCCTTTTAGCCCACTACTAAGCATCTACATATCACAAGGTATTATGGGAAATACACACAGAGGCAGAGCATATACGAATGCCTGACCGTTTCACACTAGCAGGCATAATACCTTGTACAACATAAAAAATACAGTGTATTTTATGGATGTTTCCTAGTGGAAATAAAAATTTGTAACAAAAAGTTTAATAAAGACATAAATAAATTAGTTAATTAAATCCCAAGTTTGTTTTTAAAGAAATTCCATTTTCCCTTCCCTTTTCTTGTTAGTTAGGAATAAAATTTAAAAAATTAAGTAACATACACCTGGTCAGAATCTCCACATGTAATGCCCCAAACTATAAAATGATTACCTTATTTCTGACACGTTGTATGGCATTGAATAATAAACAAATTAAAAACTGTGCTAAAATTGCTGTTTTTTCATATACTTCTAAAAATGGGAAAAGAAAGAGATTAAAAAATCACTTAAAGGGGTTTTGCCACCATGTAAAGTCGACGTGGGATGCTTAGAAATCATAATATTGGCACTTTCCTAATTGCATGTCATTAAAAAAAGTGTAAGGTGCCACAGCTGCAGCCTTCATTACCTTATCACTGTGTACAGCTGGTTGTCATTGGAGCTGACCTGTTCTAAACCTCCTGCCTGTCTGGCCACGCTTGCATGGTTCATTACTCTTCCTCTGAAGCCCCCTCGGGAACGAGCACATCCTGACACATGGCCTGACATGCGCAGTAGCTCCTCTCCCCGGCCAGGACAGTCTGTGGGCTCCTCACTTCCCTCCTCCTTCTTGCTCGCACAGAATCATCAGGGACTGTGCTTGAGGGATGTGCTGACTGTTCTCCAGATTCTTAGCCACGCTCCCTTACTCCATGTCTACGCTTTTCTATGTTCTAGTTCCTTGCTCCGTTCCCTTATTCCTTGTCTTCTACGTTTCTCTATATTCTGGGTCTTTGTCCCGTTCTCTGCCTCCCTGCTTTTAGCTCTCAGATGACGGCAGGAGCAGGCACGACTCGCAGCGCGATGATGTCACTAAGTGCCGTCTTGAGGGCCGTTTTTTTTTTAAACTACCCAAGCAGAGAACGCCCCGATCTCAATACCCAGGGGACCAGCGGCAGCGTGTGAGGTAGGGAACAGCCGTCTTGGCAAAACCCCTTTAAATGCTACAAGTTTATTTTCAAATAAGCCGTGATACAGCTCAGTTGACAAAAAAATAAAAATGTTGTGTATAGATAACACAGGATCCACCAGTCACATTAGGAGATAATCACAGCTCCCCCTGCCCTCTCCCTGCACACTGACTTCTTCCCAGGGCACAGAGATTGCCTAGAAAACTCTCCTATAGAAGTCAATGGGACTTATCCTGTTCAATGGCTCCTGTATCCATGAAGCTGCTGCAAAGCATCTCTCTAAATGCTGTTAAAAGAAATGCAGGCAAAAAGGCTGCCTCCATAGTAATATACAGACAAGAATCATATGTGTATTAGTATCTGGTTTTAGTAAAAATACAAAAATGCCTTTAAAAAGATTTACACAAACAGGTTAGGTCTAAGGTAAAATAAAAAATAACCTGTTCTTACTATCATAGCTGTCACTGTTTTAGCACCGCCAAATCTCTGGTGTTCCCCAGTGATCCCCCAGCAGTGATGTCATTCATATACATATATAGGTGAGCACAGGTTATTTTACCACAGTTCCTGTTCAGAGGTTTCTGAAAATTTTGGAAAACCCCTTTAATCTAAAGTCAACTGAACTGCTGACAAGTTATCTTCATAAACTTTACCTCCTAAAATTGTATTTTATTTATTATATGTTTATTTTATACCCCATTAATGGGGTTTGTTTCATGAAAACAGACCCCATATCCATATACAGTATGTAATCAGGAACTTCCTTCTATAAACCAAAATGGAGAGTTGCCCCTTAAGAGTAGCTCCCGATGTGATTGATTTAAGCTGCTGTTAATTACACAGGAGTCAGCTCCTGTCTGAAAGGGGTAGCCTGTGTTCAGACAAATGCTTTCATTAAGTATTACACAAAGACTTATGTCAAATAGTGTTATGATCAGAATATACACTAGCAATGAACTGCCCAAATATTGTGTGTTAAATTTAAAACTGTGGATGGCCGCTTTAGCCCTATATACAGAGCTGCCACCAAGAAAACATGAGAGTCAGCTGTATATTACCACTGATACTCTGCTCTTACTGCTGGGATTGGAGATATCTCAGCTCCTGGCTGTTTAACCCTTTAGATAATGTGGTTATTAAAGACATTTGCACCTATATTGATAGTGGCTCCCCGTTTCATCCCATTGCTTGTCCCTGCAAAGTGGGCATGAGGTGCCAATGGGTTGCCATGGCAGCCAGGGGACTAATAAAGAACTCCAGGTCTCATGTCCAGTATGACACCTATTATACTGATGTGCATAATACACTGCAATACAATGTAAAGTAATATATCAACAATCAGGTAATCAAAAGATAATATCAATATGGTGTCACTGGAATCATACTGAGCTGCAGAATTAAATGGTTGTATCATTTCATTAAATGGTCTTTAGAATAAGGGGACAGTGAAAACAAGCAACTTTAATAGATAGATAGATAGATAGATAGATAGATAGATAGATAGATATATAGATAGATAGATAGATAGAAGAAAGAGACAGACAGAGAGACGGACGGACAGATAGACAGATGAGTCACAAGCCAATGAGGTGCCAATGGGTTGCCATTGCAACAAATGCACCAAGTAGTCAAAGGACACGAATAGCTTAAGAATTACCCAAAAATTCATTCTGTAAAATATATGTATAGTTACTGCTTGACATTTGTTATTAGCTCGGCATAATTAACTAAACAAGAATTGAAGTTTGAAACCCGTGGTTTCCACAGCAATGAGAAATGACAGGATGTTATCTCAAGCTGTGATATGGCAGAGAATACATATTGTAGAGGTTTTTATGCTTGTGACTCATCTATTATCTATCTATCTATCTATCTATCTATCTATCTATCTATCTATCTATCGCTCTCTCTCTCTGTCTGTCTGTCTGTCTATCTATCCATCCGTTTGTCTGTCTAAAAGAGATTTCAAGGAGTTACAGAATAAATGCTGGACAGTGTTATAGTTGTAGGTAAGATCACAGGGATCATCACCAATACTGTGATTGAAGAGTTATAGTGTGTTTTATATAATAATGTTTCCATAATAAACTATATGTGAGCGCCTTAAAGGGTCTGAGGCATCCCAGCATGCTGATGAGATTTAAATGGATTGTCCGGGTTAATTTGTTAAATAACTTCAAGTTACAGTTGCACTAATTAAATTTTTTTAAAAAATAAGTACTTTGCCTCTCACAGTCATTCCAGCACTGACACTGCCGGAGGTCTGCTCTGGTCTCTATTTACATCTGGCTGCTGTAAACTATCAGTGGCTTCAACAGCCCACTTGCTATTGCCTTGGCATCACCTCTTGGAAGTAAACGGCGTGTGCGTGGTCTCAGGGCAAAAAGTAGTGATCCCTGAAGTCGGATACAAACAGAGTGCAGGAAAGACCAAGCAGCGTCAACGCTGGAACAGTGATGAGTGACAAGGTGAGTTTGTATTTTTTATTTTATTACTGCAGCAGTAACCTAAAGATTTTTAAAAAAAAAATTCTGGAAAACCCTTTAATCAGTGAGTTGTTCACATATGTTTTTTTTTTAAAGAGAACCTGTCACATATGTTAAGCCACCCTTGCTGAGAGCAGCACAAGCTAGTGACAGACAGCTGTGTCCCTTATTCTGTAAAAATACAGTAGTTTCAGAGCATTTCATTCTCAAAACTGGTAGTTTGCAGCCTGTACTGCAAGAAGAGAGTCCGCTTAAAGGGGTTTTGCCACAATATCATTTCATACCTCCCGCATCCAGCTCTTCAGCTTTGTGTGCTCAGAAGGGGGCGTGTGTGATTTGTTTGAATTGCTTATCATGTGACCCAGCAGGATGACCTCACCAGGCCTTTCCTCTCTCTAGTCAAAGAAAGGTCTGTCTATGTGTAGAACTCTAAGTTGCTCCATTGTAGCTCCGAGGTACAACTTTTACCTCCCGGGAGAAGGGTCGTCCGTTCACGTCCCTGCAGGAAACAAACCTGTGGCTTTTATTTCTCTTTATCAATGCACAGACCTCATTGAGGTTTAATTTTTTAATGTATTTGCACTGTTTGACTAATTACTAAGGAGTACAGAGGACAGGAGTAGAATGACAGCACCTGGGGTTTGAACACTCAGTAGCTACCTGAGAGGAGAGGTGATGTTTGAGCATGTGTGACCGGACTGAGGAGCTCCAGCCCTGGTCGTATCCCTGGAGATGAGCTGTAAACAATGGATCACTAAAGGAGCAGCTAAGACAAAAAACGGTGAAGAATTTTTAATAATGATGAATTGTGAAAATGTTTATTATTTAATTTACAAACTTCTCACGTCAATTTTACTTCGTGGCAAAACCCCTTTAATTTATGAACAGGTGTAAGCCCCGGCCACCATGGCTAGCCCTGCCCACTTACAGCTGATTCAACCTATTACTTTTAATAGATATAAACCTGTGAATAACAATCAGGTGGGCAGGGCTAGCCTCTCTGACATGGGGCAAGGAACAAGTGGCTCCCTACCCCACTGTAATCTTTTGGATGCACATGCAGTAGAGGAAACTCGCTTGTGTGTTGGGTCCATTGGGAATCTGCCTAGGTTCAGGGTAGCAGTCGTTTTATCCGGGGCCCAAGCCCTGAATAAAACAGCCTAGCAACGCCCCTGCAACAAATACATATATACAACAAATAATTAATTATATTTTATTTCCAGTCAATGACACATGACAATCATTAGTAATATAATAAATCAATTTCTCATAGAATATTATTTACCATTTCTAATGTGATAGCACAGAGCTATAGTGATTGCTGTATATTTCTGAAAACTTATCTTCTAATAGTTATATTTTTTGCCATTTTTGTTTGTGCTGAATTTGATGTAAGAGCTGTAGAATGTTGCTATTTTGACAAATAATTTACTAAAATGTGTTAAAGGGAGACAACAAGGCCTAACAATACTGAAATGTTATTCCTCCTGGCACTATGATCAGCATTCAGGCTGGCTTGAAGCATTATTCCCAGGGCTGAGCTAAAGAAATCAAACATACAGTAAACTTAGCAATTTAAAGTAACTTGGAGACTGTTCAATAATTTAATAATTATGGCTTGGAAAAAAATGGCAAAGCATGTTCCTTTTCCAATCTAATATTGCACAGTGTTCATGACTACAGCATGTGGGAGCAATAGGTGCCTTTGTTACCTTCATTTATTATACAGATAATACAGGAAAAGTGAAAAAATGACATGTCCTGTGAAAATGAGGAACATTTAGTGAAATTTTTAAATTGCAGCTTTCCACGCTGCAGCTTGTACAGTTCATTGAAACAGAAATTGCCAAGGCTGATATTTTACCATAAATGAACTGTATTGTGTTCTCTTTTCCAAGATAATGTAAATGTAGTAATTGTTATGAGCTATGTTCTGAATCTAATAGTCTACATTATGCACAAATCCTTGAGGGGCTCTATGTAAAGAGCAAAAAGAATACGTTTATAAGACTAGAAAAAAAAAGCTTTTTTTGATACGACACCCCTTTTGTCTACTTAATTGCACAGAACTGAGCTATAATACCAGACACAATCCATGAATTGATCTTCTAACCTCATATAACCCTTAACATAGACAGTCATTGATTATCCCATTTCAGTCCTATACTTAGCTAATTTTTAAAGTCACTCACTTTATTCAGAGAATTAAACACAGGATATTTTCTTCAATATTTTATGATTTAAAGTACAAAGTGGTATTAACCACTCAAACCAAAATATGGCTTTGAATCAAGTTAATTTTAAACTCCCTTAAATGTATTAATTAATTAATTATTTATGTATTTAGTATTTATTTAAATGCATTATATATTTTTTGTAGGTGAAATATAATATCAAACTATTAAGAGACAATAATTTTCTCTGTGCAGACAGAGAAACGAAAAAAGAGAACCCAGAGGCGCTCTTCGTGTTATAGTTTATAGTAGAGAAAGGAAAACGATATGGCATGCACTCACACTGTATAGTTGTGCTAACATAAACATAAGCCTAGTCAGATATACAGTATCTTGTGAAAGTGAGTACACCCCTAACATTTTTGTAAACATTATTTTAGATCTTCTTATGGGACAACACTAAAGATATGACACTTTGATATCATTTAAAGTAGTCAGTGTACAGCTTGTATAACAGTGTACATTTTATGTGCCCTTAAAATAACTCAACACATAGCCACCCGTGTCTAAACTGGGAGAACACCCCTAATTGAAAATTGGCAAATTGTGCCCAATTTACCATTTTCCCTCAATGGTGTCACGTGACTCATTAGTGTTACAAGGTCTCAGGTGTTAATGGGGAGCAGGTGTATTACATTTGGCATTATCGCTCTCACACTATCTCATACTGGTCACTGGAAGTTCAAAATGGCATCTCATGACAAAGAAATCTCTGGGGTTGTGAAAAAAGAATTGCTGCTCTACATAAAAATGACCTGAGCTATAAGAATATTGCCAACACACTGAGACTGAGCTGAAGCATGGTGGTTAATACCATACAGTGGTTTAACAAAACAGGTTCCACTCAGAACTGGCCTCGCCATGGTTGAACAAAGATGCTGAGTGCATGTGCTCAGCGTCATATCCAGAGATTATCTTTTTTAAATAAACATATGAGTACTTTCAGCATTGCTGCAGAGGTTACAAGGGTGAGGGGTCAGGCTGTCAGTGCTCAGACCATATGCCACACACCGCATCAAATTGGTCATCCCAGAAGGAAGACTCCTCTAAAGAGGAAGCACAAGAAAGCCCACAAACAGTTTACTAAAGACACACAGACTAAGGACATGGATTACTGGGACCATTTTCTGTGGTCTGATGAGACCAAGATAAACTTATTTGGTTGAGATGGTGTCAAAAGTGTGTGAGGCAACCAGGGAAGGGGTACAAAGACAAGTGTGTCTTTCCTAAAGTCAACCATGATGGTAGGAGCGTCATGGTTCGGGGCTGCATGTGTGCTGCCGACTGAGGAAGCTACAGTTCATTGAGGGAACATTGAAGGCCAACATTTAATGTGAAATACTGAAGCAGAGAATGTTCCTCTCCCTTTGGCAGTATTACAACATGATAATAACCCCAAACACACCTCCAAGATGACCACTGCTTTGCAAAAGAAAATGAGGGTAAAGGTGCTAGACTGGCCAAGCATGTCTCCAGAACTAAACTCTATTAAGTATTTTTGATGCTTCCTCAAATGGAAGGTAGATGAATTTAAGGTCTCTAACACCCACCAGCTCTGTGATATCATCATGGAGGAGTGGAAGAGGATTCCAGTGGCAACCTGTGAAATGCTAGTGAACTGCCTAAGAGGGTTGGAAAGTAATGATGGCCACACAAAGTATTGACACTTTGGGCACAATTTGTCAATTTTTACTTAGAGGTGTACTCATTTTTTTAACAGCCGTTTAGACATTGATGGCTATGTGTTGAATTACTTAGAGGACACATCAAATTTACATTGGTGTACAAGCTGTACACTGACTACATTCTACCAAAGTATCTTCAGTGTGGTCCTATAAAGAGATATAATACAATATTTACAAACATGTGAGGGGTGTACTCACTTTTGTGAGATACTGAATGTCATGTTCCTGCTCAATAAGGCTGTGTCAGAGAGGTGCATCTTGCAATTGAATTTCCCCAAATACACAGTCTTGATGAAATGCTACTCTGCATGAAACAGATTTTCCTAATAGGTTAAAGTAGTTTTCTAGTTTTCTTATTAGGGCTGTGGGTGGATCTACAGCAGTGATTGACATATCAGCTCTGCTATTCCTAGCTATTCCTGTTTCAGTGACATCACTGAAGGAGATTTAGGTTGTAGAGTGTAAGTTGTAGGTTAAAAGCCTGTCATTTACTTAGGTAAAGAAAGTACCTTTCTAGAGATAAGACTCTGCTGGGAGTGACTCAACATGGTCAAACAGCAGCTTGTGGAGCAATCATATAAGGAGGAGAGAGAGGTGGTCAATAACTAAGAGAAACTGTACTCTGAGAGGAGATAAAACTCTCTTTATTACTGACCACAGAAAAATCTAAACAGCATTGTATCTGGCAATAGTCTTCATCTACCTTTCCCTTCAAGTTAAAAGCTAATCATTTTAGTGACAAGACCCCTTTAAAAGTGTAGAACCTGATATTTTTCTAAGCTCTATATTTCTATTAGTGGATTTGAAGAAATTCATTTCCAAGTTTCCACGCATCTCTACATTCAACTTTTAAACTTTTATTACAACATAATCTTATCTTGGGGAAAGCAAGACATCCCATTTCAATCATACTCACTATAAGTTATACTCAACCCCAGGAAGCTGTTTGCGGTTTCTTTTGTTATAGACATCTATATATTTTACTTAAAAGGGTTTTGCCATGAAGTAAAATTGACGTGGGAAACTTGCAAATTAACCCCTTACACAGTGTCGGACTGGGGTGCTTAGAGCCCACAAGAGGAGTTGATTTTAGGGCCTCTTCAGTTGTGCTGTTTCAGGACACACCGATGGAGTTTATTTTGGGGGCCCACCCTTCAGCTACTGTACATGATTGAACATGCCACGTTTGCTCTTCCTCTTGCTTTTTGCCTCTCTTTTTCTGCTTTTTTACCTCTTCTGAGAATGTACAGTATATGCATACAAACATCTCCAGGCCATCTATGCTCAAGGGCCCACTGTGCGCCAGTCTGAGTCTGTCCTTACCGACACTGGACTTAAACTTTATTTGCAATGCAGTTTGCCACAAAGGAAAGTAATGTTTTGCAACAAATTTTATGGGAACATAAACTGATTTTAAGCAAAAAATAGAAAAAATGTTTCAGCTCACCCAGACTCAAATGTGTTGAATCAGTCGCAGGGATAAGGGAGCCCCGGAGCACTGCTCCCAAAGTAAAGGATACATTTTCAAATGGTGATATCCAGCGTCTGTAGTTCAATCCACAAGAATGATTAACCCCTTAACGACCTTGGGCGTATGAGTATGTCCCAGGACCGCTAAGGGGCTTTGCAGGGGGATCGCTCCGCGACCCCCCCGCACAGCCGCCGGGTGTTAGCGGCTAATCGCCGATAACACCCGGCAGTAACAGCGCCGGCCGGTGGCTCCACCCGCTGGCGCTGTTTAACCCATCAGACACCGCGGCAAAGATGGCCGCAGCGTCGGAATGAATGCCGATCGGTGCCGCGCACCGATCGTTACGGTCATCGGCACCAGATCCGACGACCGGGCATGGTGGTGGGGAGCCTTGTGAAGGCACCCGTCACTAACCATGGCCGGTTTGCCCCACTTCCGTCCACAGACAGGAAGTGGGGAAACCTCCATCTTTGTACACCCTAATGCATTGCCTATGCAATGCTTTATGTTGTATTAACAATCGCGCCCCCTAGTGGTCAATCACCATAGAGGGACTAAATGTTACATTAAAATAAATAAATAAATAAAGTTTTAAAGTACAAATAAAAAAAAGTATTAAAAGTTCAAAATCACCCCCCTTTCCCCATTTTACAAATAAAATCATTAAAATAATAAAAAAGTTACACATATTTGGTATCGCCGCGTCCGAAAAAGTCCGATCTATAAAAATATAACATCATTTATCCCGTACACTGAATACCGTAGAAGAAATAAAATTCCAAATGCCAAAATTGCGTTTTTTGGTCATTTTATGTCACTCAATAAATGGAATAAAAATGATCAAAAAAGTTGCATGCATTCCAAACTGCTATCGATAAAAAGTACACTTCAGCCCGCAAAAAATGCCCCCTCACTGACGTCCGTAGGTATTAGTACAAAAAAGTTATTGGTAGCACAAAATAGTGCCGTGGCGCAAATTTCAAAAATAGAAAATGTTTGGAATTTTTTTATGGTACCAAAACATAACGGAAACCCTACATGTTTGGTATTGCCGGATGCCTAACAAACTGTAGAAAACAGTTAGCACATTATATTTACCGAAGACTGAACGCCGTAAAAGCAAAACCCCCGCAAACATGGCGAAAATACATTTTTTTTCACAATTTGTCCCACTTGGAATTTTTTTGCGGTTTCCCATTATATTCTATAGTATAGTGAATAACATCATTAGAAAGTACATCTTGTCCCGCAAAATAAAAGCCTCATGTGTCTATATAGGTGGAAAAATAAAAAAGTTATGGCTTTCAGAAGGCGAGGAGGGAAAAACGAACGTGTCACCCAAAAAAAAGCCGGGTCCTTAAGGGGTTAAAAAGTTGAAGCTTTATTGAATCATATTAAAACTTAAGGACCGTTTTTTGTGCAAATAGCATTGTGATGGCTGTATACATCCATCACAATGCTATTTGCACAAAAAACGGTCCTTAAGTTTTAATATGATTCAATAAAGCTACTACTTTTTAATCATTCTTGTGGATTGAACTACAGACGCTGGATATCACCATTTGAAAATATAAACTGATTTTAAGCTTCAATACAGCTACAGTGAAAACAGTGACTTCCATTCTGGCATACCCAGCTGGTCCATATTTTAAATGGATAGTAATTTATCCAAAAATATAGCATGCGATACTAAGGGGGATATGTATGAAAACTGTTTAGGTCTAAGACTTTGTTGTCCATAGCAACCAATCATTTCATATTGTGTTCTGAAAAAATGAAAGGGGAGGTCTGATTGGTTGCTATGGGAAACAAAGAAAGTCTTAGACCTAGACAGTTTTCATACATGTGGCCCTATATTTTAATTCTAGCATTTTAAGTATGAATTTATATAATACAGGATTAACCGGTCAAATTTATTAGGACTGGTGCACCATAGCTATTGTTATAAGTAAATATAGCTGAATCCAGCATCCTTACAAAATATAGCATTTATTCTATAGATTAAAGATGGTGAAAGACAAGCAGTCATTCATTTTTAGACAATGGATGCCCTTGATTATAATTAAGAGCATTTATGCCTGAAACACGTAAGCGACTGCCATTTTTAATATTTCCATTTTTAATCCCATATAAAGCAAGGAGAGGTGGCCAGGTGCAAGCTGCACCAAAATTCCCCCACCTCCCCTTCCATGAAACATTAACCAAAAGGAAGGGAGAGAGAAAACCTCACAGCCAGATCCAGGGTTATCCACTTATGCATTCTTCATGCACCTAACTGTACTCACTACTCACCAACCCCATCCTCTGCCCATTCACAGTATAGCAGACCCCTATCCTACTTGGACTGGTGCCCAATATAACATGGGTGTATGGTGTTTCATCGTCACTAAAGGGATGAGACGATAAGAAATTTCATAACTGTCGGCACCAAATGTTGACTCAGTGACTCATGTTTAATAGTGCACAAATAAAAGAGATATTTTGTGGTCTCGTTTGTTACTATGAGCAGCTATGTGAATGCAAAAATATAGACTAAGTAGCATGTATGAATTATTAGCATGTTGTTCTTATATCAGACTTTTAACCACATGCCTGACTATTCATTTTTTACATACTATTACACTTTGATTCCATTGTTTTAATATGACACTTATGGATGTAAAGTGCTTAGTGACATTTTAGAAAATGTATATGTAAAGGGGGTATTTAATTTTTTTTCTTTTATATTTCAGGTTTATTTGTGCTTGCCAAAAGTGTATAAATTGCACTGGCAGTGAATGGGTTATAGGGGTTTTGCCATGAAGTAAAATTAACGTGGGAAGTTTGTAAATTAAATAAACATTATTACCATTCATCATTATTAAAAATTCTGCACTGTTTTTGATTTAGCTGCTCCTTTAGCGATTCATTGTTTACAGCTCATCTCCAGGGGATACGACCAAGGCTGAAAGCTCCTCAGTCCTGGTTGAACATGCTCAGACATCACCTCTACTCTCAGGTACATACTGAGTGTTCAAACCCCAGGTGCTGTCATTCTACTCCTGTCCTCTGTACTCCTTAGTAATTAGTGCAAATAAATTAAAAAAAGAAACCTCAATGAGGTCTGTGCATTGATAAAGAGAAATAAAAGCCACAGGTTTGGTTCCTGCATGGATTTGAACCGAGGACCATTGTGCCTGGAGGCAAAAGTTATACCTCTGAGCTACATTGTAGCTACTTACAGTGCTACACATAAACAGACCTTTCTTTGACTGAAGAGAGGAAAGGTCTGGTGATGTCATCCTGCTGAGTCACATGATATGCAATTCAAACAAATCACACACGCCTCCTTCTGAGCACACAGAGCTGAAGAGCTGGATGCAGGAGGTATGAAATGAGATCGTGGCAAAACCCCTTTAAACACATGCCTGCCTTACAAATTCATCACTTTAGAGATTACAAAAATAATTTATTAATATAGTGTGAGGTAACCTTGTAAGTATTTTGCAGTGCTTATCTTCTGCTGATCATGAGATATAGTTGTAAAATAGCCCAGAGCTGTATTAAAAATTTTTCGGGTTGTTATTATGTGGCAAGGACTTTCCATTTTTGACTCCTATGCTTTTTGTCTGTGTATGCTTTTGGATGTTTTGTATATAGTCCACCGCTCAAAATAGTTTAAACCAGTATGCGTACGGCAGGTCAGTCATCTAGGGTTTCCTCCATCCCCGACTTCGATCACGTAGTATCTTGATAATAGACTCTTGCAACCACAGCTTTAGCTTAGTAACTTTATTATCTTCGTTAAAACAACTTCACATAGCGTATCATATATAAAGCTTAATTCCTGCTTGATACAGCCTTCTTAGAAAAAGTCTTAGCATGCATACAAACACAAGTATATACCTCCAGCTTTAATTCCTTACGGTAGCACGGAGTAGCAGAGGCAGCCGGCTGCTCGCAATCACTGCAACGTTTCAGGAGATTACGCCCCCTTTGTCAAGCATCAAGGTATTTACCTGTGTTTGTATGCATGCTAAGACTTTTTGTATTAAGCTGGAACTAAGCTTTATATATGACACGCTATGTGAAGTTGTTTTAACGAAGATAATAAAGGTACTAAGCTAAAGCTGTGGTTGCAGGAGTCTATTATCAAGATACTACGTGCTTTTGGATGTTTGTCTTGTAAGCCCAAGATACTGTTGATCTAATGGCTAGTTTTCTTGTCATATCAAAGGCCAGCTCTAGCTTTTCCCATTGACGATCACTGTGCCTTGTACAGGAGAGACAATCATGTGCACTGGTGGGAACCTCCGTTTGGGCCCCCTTCACACCAGACAATGACTCTTTATGGCTGTGGATCACTACTGTGGATCCTGGTGTGATGGATGCCTATGGTGCAGCAAGCTGCATAAAATTAGTTCTACTTAAAAGGTCCAGCAGAAAAAAATCAAGGTGCAACAAGGACAGGCTGCTGAAAAAAAGCAAAAAAAAAAATTCTTGTCCTCAAACTCCCGCTAATCCACTTCTCTTCAATTCAAGTTTCTCTCCCCAACACACAGGGGAGGATTGCACTCTATTCACTTACAGTGGAGGACAATCTTCACTTATGTGTTTAAACAAGAACCCGGAAGTGAAGAGCATTGGATCCCAGGGAGCTGTGGAGTGGTAGCACCAGTGTACTGAGAGGTAGGCATCTTTTCCCCAACCTGGCTTGATTTCCAATCAATTTCTTCCACTGGACAACCCCTTTAAGTAATCAAACACACCAACGAAAGAAAGGGAACTATAAATCCATTTTACATCTTACTCCCCCTTATACAGGCCACACCTCTTTTTTATATATGCGTGGCCTCCTGTGAATTTATTTTTCTTCAATGTCATTATGCAGCACATAAGAGTTTTTTTTTATCACTTTTTACTCAGTTTTTTTCTGAAGCTATGCGGATAAACAAAAAAATGCAATTCTGGCAGTGTTTTTTTTTTCATTTCCTTACTTTACGGATTAAAATAACAAAACAATTGTATAGATCGGAGCATAATACATGATATCGTGATAGCTCCTGTTTTTTGTCTTTGTGTCCTTTTTTGTACCTTGCTGGATTCTTATGTGCACTTTCCAATAACATTTTTTGCTGATTTTATGGGATGCTGGATTTTTTACTAAAGTGTTTTTTAATTGGAAAGGGCTTTGTGTTTGCTTTTCCTTTTTTGTCTTCATCTTATTTTTTATCTTACTACAGTACTAGTCTTCTGTATATGTCAAGTTCAGAGGCCATTCTTTGGCATCCAGCTGCCATGGCAACCATTGGCACCCCACGATGGTGTTGCCGGGGTGCCATTGCAGGGGTGTCAGTCCCGGCTGCCCTGCTGGCTCTGTGAGAGCGCCTGTGTGACCGAATGATTGAGCTGTGTGATGAAGGAGGACTGTGGGCACTATGGTTCAGGGGCCCCGTTGCAAGTTTGACTTCTGCTACACCTATAGCTACACCAGTGGCCTGGTATAAAAACTGCCCTTTCAGAATGCAAACCTCCAGAACAAAAGCTGCACAAACAAAGGATGCTGGGAAGTTTCAGCTCTGTGGCCTGCAATGTTGTGAATGCAGCTGTGGAATATAATACTGACTATCTCAGGATCAGTATAAAAAATGTTGTTCAAATTTTATATAGATTGAATGTATTTATAAAACGGTAAAATAGTGCACAAACACGGGGGCCATCAGGCCAATATTGGCAGTACTCCTGTCGGGGCCCTAATCAAATTAAAAAGAAGCACATTGATATGGTGCAAGATGGGAACTGGTAATTGGCAGGGGGTCCAAATACGTCAGCTGTTTGGGGCCCTGAAATTACTTATGATAGCCATGCTCAAAAGTTATCATCTTACTTATGCTGCTGCTTTAGCGTTTTGTTAACTCAAAGGTAACAGTAATAATATGAAGGAATTAGAGACCAAGAGATGAAAAAAAGAGAAAAACAAGCCAATGTTAATGTACTTTTTCTTAAGTTTGAAACTGGAAGAGAACATCCTAAATAATAACAACTTTCAGCTGAATGATGGAAAATGTTCTTTCTGTAACATCGTCTATTGGTTGAAGTGCTTAAAATGTTAGATTTCTAAACTGTTCTCTAGCTTTCCTATCGATTACCTGTCATGGTTTAATGACAAAATAACAGAATTTACCAGAATTTAGTGGTGCTGCATCAAGCAGAAATCAACATGAATAACCCTTCGCTGCCTAGGTAGAGGTAGTCTCTCCTTTCTTATTTAAAAGCTAAAGAGATAAATTGACATTTCTGAGTTTTGGAATCGAAAATCTGATATCAGTTTGTCCACTCAGCTGTACTTGAAATGTCCATTGTAACAAATGTAGAACATCTCTCCATTCTTCTGGGGACAGTTTTGGTGGCCTATTCTGATAGGTGCGGGTCCCAGAGGTGGGTTTCACACCTGTCATAGACTGATGGTTTATCCTATCGATATGCCTTCAATGCTAGCTATGATAAAATCTCTTTCAATTTAAGTGGAACCTTTGCATACCTTTCCAAGGACCAAGGTGCAATTCAATTCAAAGTGAATCAAAATTTACACATTAATTGAATTATATTTAAGATTTGGGATGTGCAGTTGGCCCTAAATCATGAGGTCATACTCTCTTTTTTTTACATAATATTGACCATCATCATATTTTTTCTGCTGAGCTTCACATCAAAGGGAAGGCCCACGATTGTTACAATTTTTTTGTATTGCTTTAATGCTTTTTACCTAGTACTGGCATTGCCATATGTCTATGGCAAGGTGTTGGTGGGGGTATGGAGCGGACTCAATTGATGAGCCTATTCCATAGGCAGCAGGTAACAGCTTTTAGTTACAGCTGGGATCTGCGGCTAGAGACTGGGATAGAAGATTTGTGGCATCTAAGCACTGTTCCATTGCCTGATTGGCCGCCGATCACAGAATGCCAACTATTTGTCATCGCAGCCAAGGGCCTAATGAAGGCTTTCATGGCTGGCATCTCCCTACTCCTATTAATATAGGCAAACTATTATTTTACAATGTTCTACAATATATTTCTGTTGCAGAACAGTTTACACACAATTGCACCCTGTAGTGACCATGCATCCTAGGGGGACTAAAAGTATGAGGAAAATAGGGAGAAATAATTTGAAGGAAAAAGTCCAGGCTTAAGTGTAGTTTTTGATCACTTTTTATTCAAATTTTTGAGGATATGAAGTAACCAAGAAAGCACAATTTTGGCATTTGGATTTTTTTTCTTCTTACATGGTGTACAGCATATGGGATAAGTTATGTTATAGGTAAATATATTGGACTTTTACCCACAAGGCAATACCAATTATATGTAACTTTTTATTTTTTTATTTGTAAAATGGCCATAGGCAGGGTGTCACAGGTGTACACACATGGCAGCTGAGGAAGACTGCAAGAGACTGGAGAGGAGGAACGCTGTGGGAAGCCAGCGGCAGGGTTTAACCCCTTAAATGCTGCAGGCGGCTTCACGCAGCATCGCTCCTGCTTGCCGGCCGGAGAGAACAAATTCAGACTATAAAACGCACCCTCGTTTCTCCCCAAATTTTTGGGGAAAAAAGTGTGTATTATAGTCCGTAAAATACGGTATTGAAATTGCTGCATCCATTAAAGCTCAATTTATCAAAAACTAACATTATTTATCACATATGGTGAACAAATTAGAAAAAAGAAATGCATTTTTTGGATCACTTTGAATCCTAAAAAAGTAGGAATAAATCGTAAACATGAAGTCACGCCCAAAATAGTACCAATAAAACCTTCTCATCAGCCACAGAAAACAAGCTCTCAGGTGCAAAGATGGAAAAATAAAAAAAGTTATTGATCACAGAAAATGACATTGCAACAAATGTAAAAAATAATGAAAATTCTAAAAATTTGGTATCAACAGAATAGTACCAACCTACAGAATAAATTTATACTGTGCAATGAACTCTATAAAAATTAAGCAGTTTGGCTTTTTTCAATGTTCACCCCATAAAGAATGCAAGTGCCATCTCCCCTTGAAAATATATTTCCCAAATCCACTCCTTTCTTAGCTTGCACAGAACCCAGGAATTAATGCTGCTCTAAAATAGATAATGATAACAATAGTAATAATTTTTGGTTTCCCATTACATAATATTGTATGTTCAATAGTACCATTAGGAAGTACTTAAATATACAAGTCCTCATTCCCCCATGTAAATGAAAAAATTAAAAAGGTATGGCACTTAGTAAACAAAAATCCCCATGTCAGGAAGAGGTTAAAATAATGCCACTACAGTAATAGTTTTCTTAGCATTTTAATCTATAGCTCCACAGCAGACATATATTTCCATGGTCACCTCCTACAAATAATCCCTATGTAATCTGATTCTGGATTTATACTTTTTAGTTTTCTTGCTTTGGTGTGTCATTTGCAATATGGTTTAAATAACCTGTTAACTTTATTATACAATTATTTTTTAACATTATTTTTTTTAATTGGACTTAATTGGAGTCTTTTCTTTATTAGACTTTATTAACATTGTTTTAATTAGCCCAATTATGGATATCACAATACTATCTTCTGATAGCTAAAATAATGCTCTGGTATACCCTCGGACTAGGCATGTGCCATGGACAGCCTAGAGGTTGACAATGCAACCCCTCAGCACTCCCCATATGCATTTATTTTAGATGATAAAAAGAGTCCCTCTCTTTATCTAACCACCTGGATGCCATGGTCACTATTGACCATGGCATCCAAGAAGATAAAAGCTGATTTAACTTAGATCCTGGTCGTTGCAGCGATAGCCTGGCTTCGAGTCACTAAAAGCATGACTCCTGAAACCCTGTGATCAAATACAGATGATTAATTTGGCACACCCAAACTGTACATCATTGAACATTAAGGGGTTAATAAGGAGGGAAATGGAAAGCCAGTTACAGAAGTGTAATGAAAAATGATTTTTTTACTTTTCTTTTTACCCCCCTTTCTACTCCTCCATCACAACTTAAAATGTCCCCCTACTTTTTCTGTCTTAAATTTATTTTTTGTATTCCCACCTTTTTTTTATGCTTTATCTAATTCATTAATCCCCAGGACTATTTTTGAATGAACATCATAATGAAGTAGTTTTATTAGTAATTTGCTCCACTGATTTCATTGAATGTACCTGGCCAGACTGTTACTATGGGAGCTTGTTAAATAACCTCCTTTCATCATCATTTGGACTTTGGATTTGCCATTAAAACAGAATGCTTCAGTCTGTGTTTACACAAGGTAACCGCCTTCAACTTTACATATTTCACTGCTTTATAAACTTTATTTGCCTATTGATTTCCTGATAAATACAATGAAATAAAGCTATGTCCTCATGGTTGTCAACGGCATAAAAATTTCTTTTTGTGAGAAAAACATTGTTTTATGATGAGATAATAAAAGTAAGGTATACATTCCTTATAATTTTGTTTTCGCAACTACTGTTGTGGCTAATCATGCACCAGCGAAGTGCTGGACATTTCAATGAGTCTGCTATTCTTTTTTATTCAATTTAAACTAGGCAGAAAAAAGTGACCTTATAAGATAGGCTGTGTTCACGCAATAGAAAAATCTGAAATAGATTTGCCAGAAAGTTCATGGCAGAAAGATCAATGAAACCGTTGAATTTCTTTTGCCACTTTGTATAGTTGTTTAATATGTCATGGATTCACATGAGAATTAGCATCAGTAAATAGCTGTACTATCCGGTCCCCAGAATAAAGCATATACAGCCTCAAAATAGAGCAAGTTGACTATGTTTTTTTTCTGTAATGCCCTGGGTACCCCGAATTCTGATTTATATGGAAGACACAGAGCTCATGCCTCATGTGAACCCAGTCTGAGCTACAATATTTTGTCATTAGTTTATTTAGGAAGCAAGAGTTTTTTGGGGTAAATAAGAAACACATATGTTAGTAAATGTTAAAGTGGCATTTTGGTTTCAGCACATAAAGTTTCTTCATTGTGACGATTCACATACAAATTATGTGAAAATTAAAGAGAAGAGACTATACTTACTAAAGAAGCAAGTCAAAAATCCATTCCTAGAAAAAAAATCCCATGCTCCGACATAAAGTTTCACAAGTTTAGAAAAACTGGAGTAAATCACTCAACATCGCCATGAAGGGGCGAGTGCATTGTACATAACTGCACACAAGTTAAAAACTTGTTCACATCAACATTCAGAAGAGCTTTAGTGCCATGCAGGGAGATTGCACAACAGCAATACTGATAAACAATTATTCACACGCCTACTATTTATGAGGAGGGTGATTGCTAGTATTACAACTGCACATAGATAAGGTTTCTATAGGATGCCAGTTACATGTGGTGCACACAACTCTCTTGAAGCCTATTAGTGATGCCCATACTATTCGGTCAGACAAGTTGCCCAAATTTTGGGGGGCCCAACCAAAATCCCCCCTGCTGGGTTTTTCACAGGTTTTTATTTTTCAGTAATGGCTTTTAGTTTGAGGGGCAGGCTTCCTGGGTGGGTGGGGCTAAGTGGATTATTTTCCAATGCCTGTTATATGTCCTGCCATTGACAACCAGCCAATGTCATCTCAGTCTGCAGAGAATAAACCTGAACTACCTTGGACTGTAACCGAATAATTTTTAGTGCCATATCCAGGGCTGTTAAAAGGGGTAAAAACCCTCAGGTTTTTAAATAGAAGGAATACTTCTATCTGGCCTTTTGTGTGAGTGACACCCGTAAAAAAGTGCTTAAAAGATTGGGGAACCTATGACAATCGGTCATCCCTATTAGGGACACTAAGGCTATGTTCACATGGCTTATTTGCGGGGTAATTTCGTCCCGCAATTACGCCTGTGGAGGGGGGGGGGAGCAGGGGACCGGACCCGCCCCCCACAATTTTTTTACCACGGGGGGTAAAACGCCGCGGGAATTCACATTCACTTATCCCCCCCGCGGCGTATTCGCCGAAGGGGGGGAGGAGACGTAACCCTGAAACTGTGGATTACCATAATACTGGGACGTATTCCACCGATTCGCGCAAACGGCCGTAATTACGGACTGAAATACGTCCCATTTTAAGCCGTGTGAACATAGCCTAACAGTTCACTGATATATGCAGGACATCCAGTCACCATATGTGGTGTCTTTCATGGCAAAGTTTCCAACAGCCATTTTCAAGTAAGATAATACCCACCTACAGAAGGGCTTTCCAGAAGTGTCTCTACCACATTGCAACAATTCCTGGGCCTGCCTCTGAACCAAATATTTAGCTAATTGAGATTTTTGGAACCCCTAAGAAGCCCGGTAAGCGCTTGGGGTGTGCAGGATCTAGAGGGCCCCGCTAAAAATCTTTTGGAAAAGTAGCAGTAGCCATAAAGAAAACTTTTGCCTTTTCTCAGGATCCGTTCAACTGTACAGCTTCCTTTCACTCTAGTATTGTCATTACTTACCCATACACATTTTCCCTACCCTTGGTTGAACTTGATGGACGTGTCTTTTTTCAACCATCCTATCCATGTAACTATATCATTATAAAGGTCAGACATATAGGGTTACATGTATGAACGGGGCTGCGCCAGAATTCTGGCCTCAAAAAGCTGTAGTAGACCAGTTCTATAGATGTATGAACAGGCGTACTACAAACTTTGGCGCGATAAGGACCTCGGTACCGCGCCAAAGAAACTTTTTAGCACGCAAAAGTTTTGGGGTGTTCTGGGGGTGTCGCACCACATTAGTAGAAGTAGACACATTTATGATTTTTTGACACCAATACTTTGGTGCTGAACAGTTAGAACAGCCAGACCAGGGTAAAGGTGGCTGCCTGAGCCCGAGTTGTCATATTGGCACTAGACTGCGCCTGTATGTATGACGTGCAGAAGAACAGGTTCATACATTCTGGCACATTATTTACTACCTTAAAGCTATTTAGAACTGGCCTGTCAGCATCAAAATTCATACATGTCACCCAGAATGTTTTATTCGATTCCAACAACTTCTTGTTGTATAATTATTTTTTGTCAATGAGTGCATTATAAAGGCTAGCTCAATTTTAATTACTCCAGTGAAATCTCAATAGGCACACACAGAACTGTGGTGGAAAACTGGGGTGTCATGTTCTAAATACTGAGCCAATTTCACAGTCTTATGGTTGACTACAGTGACATGAATTATTTATGTTAGAAACAATAAGAAATTCGTATTTTTGTTATATTTTGAAAAAAAGACGTCTGCACACTTGTAAAGAAAGTACAGAGAGTACAGAAATCTGTCTTCTGAAAGTGAAAAACGCACCAAAAATGCTCCTTGTGAAAACACCCTTACTACTCCTTACAGCACAATGTATCCTTAGTCTAATTAGATAATGAGGGACATTCACTAAGCAAAATGCATGAGAATGGTTCATGACTTTATAAATTAATTGCAATATATATTAAAATTCAGCCAGCCATATGGTGGTATGAGTAAAAGCAAAGTGTCCAGCATGTCTAACAAAATGCTTCACATTGATTTGGTATGGACCACTGTGATAAATTTAACGCAGTTTCCACTTGCCTATCTTAGTTTTATACTGTCCAAATTTAAGACAGTATCAATAAATCCACAGCAATGTTTTTGAGTAACGATGAGAGTAACTTAGTAACATACAGTATATACAGTAATACACTACACATATTTTTTCTTGCCATAAGCAGCAGATTGCACACTTATGCTATTGTATGCAGATTTATTCATTTATCAGAATGGAAGATTGCCATCAGTGCACAAATCAAAAGTGCTCTCTCCTCCGTGCTTCAAGTTTCTTTATATGAATGCTAGTTGATTACAGAAAGAAAGCATAACACTTAGCTTTAGAACATATTTTCCAATCCAAGGAATAAGTTTACAAATGCTAAAATTAGTGTTGAGCTAATTTTTAATCGACAAAGAATGTGAAATCCGTCAAGGTTTTTATGGTTGATCTAAATTCAAGATCCAAGCGATAAATAGGTTAAATCTGTGAGCATCATCAATTAATATAGCGCCAATTTCGGGCCTTCCCTGTAATTGTATGCGGCCAGAAATGAGAATACAGAATAGAGGCAGGGTGAGGATGTGTGTGCGACGTCATGACTGGATGTGTATGGTTGTAATTGGGCTGGAAAAATCACTGCCCTTCACGATAAACATAGAAACAGCGTTTCCTGTTTCAGCCACATGTCTCACAGCGACTCATATGGAGTAGGACCTGCGTTCTGCCCTGTTGCCAAACAGCCACGAAATTATGACTATTTTTCAGCACAGAGAAACCTCTACTATAAGCAGTGATCCATCCAATTTAGGATACAATAGGTGATTTGAAAATTTTATGTAGTTTAGCTTAAAGATTTTAAAGCAGAATCTACCACTGTAAATTCAACGGGCGGGCGGGGAGCGGTGGAGGGGGGGGGGGAGCCCCCCGAACACGACAAGTCTCTATCTAAAAAGAACACTGGATAAAGTTCACCAAGACTTAGTGTAACATTGAGTAGTGGTAAAATCGTTATAAATAACGGTTAGCTATTGAAATAATTTACCTGGATATTGGCATCCCTGAACATTATATTTGAAAAAATAATTTCTAGAAACTGCAGGTCTCTTTGTTATCTGCAAAATTCACTTTTAATATCAAGTATACATTTCAGATAGGTGTTCAATTTACCCATAACCACCTGTGACTGTTGAAATCCACCTTGGCACTTAAAATACAAACCGTTCAATCTTTTAAGTCAGCACAGATGTTTGTTGCCAAAAATACCGTGTAATCGTACTAAAACATCACAGTTAACGTGTTTTTTTTGACTTTTGCGCACAACACAGCACTGTTCATAGACGCAGCATCTACGTAAATCTTAAAACAGCAATTCAATATACACCACAGTTGAATTGAAAGTTGCAAAAAATAACAAGTTTATTAAAACAAACATAACAGTTTTATGTGTTTTTTTACTTTTGCGCACCCAGCACTGTTCATTGACGCAGCATCTAAGTAAATCCTAAACAGCAATTTCTCTATATTCACCACAGGTGAATTGACAGGTGCAAAAAATAACCGTTAATATATCAAAAATAACAGTACATGTTTTTGACTTTTGCGCACCCAGCACTGTTTCATAGACGCATCATCTACGAATCTTAAAACACAGCAATTCTATATTCACCACAGGTGAATTGAAAGGTGCAAAAAATACATTTTTTATATCAAAAAATAACAGTATACGTGTTTTTTGACTTTTGCGCACCCAGCACTGTTCATTGACGCAGCATCTACAACGAAAATCTTAAAACAGCAATTCTATATTCACCACAGGTGAATTGAAAGGTGCAAAAAATACGTTTATTATATCAAAACATAACAGTTACGTGTTTTTTGACTTTTGCGCACCCAGCACTGTTCATTGACGCAGCATCTACGTAAATCTTAAAACAGCAATTCTATATTCACCACAGGTGAATTGAAAGGTGCAAAAAATACAGTTTATTATATCAAAACATAACAGTTACGTGTTTTTTGACTTTTGCGCACCCAGCACTGTTCATTGACGCAGCATCTACGTAAATCTTAAAACAGCAATTCTATATTCACCACAGGTGAATTGAAAGGTGCAAAAAATACCGTTTATTATATCAAAACATAAAATTTACGTTTTTTGACTTTTGCGAAACCAGAAACTGTTCATTGACCAGCATCTAACGTAAATCTTAAAACAGCAATTCTATATTCACCACAGGTGAATTGAAAGTGCAAAAAATACCGTTTATTATATCAAAACATAACATTCCCTGTTTTTTGACTTTTGCGCACCCAGCACTGTCATTGACGCAGCATCTACGTAAATCTTTAAAACAGCAATTCTATATCACCACAGGTGAATGAAAGGTGCAAAAAATTCCGTTTATTAAAACAAAACATAACAGTTAACGTGTTTTTTGACTTTGGCGCACCCCGCACGGTCCATTGACGCAGCATCTACGTAAATCTTAAAACAGCAATTCTATATTCACCACAGGTGAATTGAAAGGTGCAAAAAATACCGTTTAGTATACCAAAAGATAACAAAGTCCTTGTTTTTGACGTTTGACCCAGTCCAGATTTGTTGATAGACACCTTGCAGTTAAATTTGACTCCAGCAATTTTGTTTTGATTAGAGGGATTTGAGAATAGCTGTGATTTGCCGTCTTTTAATAAGAGACTTTCCAAAACGAATTCCATACCTTCCTCAAATTTTTAATATTTCGAACATTGAGCGAATGCAGGTGTAAGCGAGCATATAGGTGGTAGCACATGGAGGTAGAGGTACGAGAGAAGTTGCTCATTCCAGTGCTGTCGACCAACATGAATGCCAGCGGATCGCAGTTGCAGGACCGTCAGGCCTGTCCTCGCTGGGTCAGGGCCGCTGTGAATCTAAGTAACAACATCGTCGCCAATCTGTCCTTCCTGTGGTTAATGCACCTGCATCTAGCAGTCTTACCTCTCGTACTCGATGTCACGGCCACAAATGTCGCATCAGCATCATCAGCAATCCGTCAACATGAAAGCAGCCCAAATTTTCAACTCGTGTACCCACCACTGTGGATAATCCATTGTCTGAAGACCTCTTTGAGTGGACAAAATGTGCTTGTTGGGGTCAGATAGGCATGTTAAAAGATCAAGAGGTATGATTTAGTCGCTCTGACGCCCAGTTACTGATGCCATCAGAAGGAGGTGAATTAAGCCGGATCAACTCCGGCAAAAATCCCGGGTCGTGTCGGCCAAACGCCTTGCACAGTGCCCCTTGCATGTAGCCCGCAGCTTCATGGATGCAGAAAAGCAGGGAACGCACCAAGTCACCTGTGTTTGATGATGATGATGATGACGACATTGCTGATCCATCCTGGTCTTTTCCCGCAGATTTTGGCCTTGGCGAGCCGCGTTCATCATTGGACGGAGTGAGGCAGACGAATGGTTAAATGTCTATGCGGGTCCGCCACAAAAAGGGAGAGGGCGGTCGGCAGAAGGCCGCCTGATATGATTCCGCCAGCCACTGTCAGCGCAAACCCCGCTCCTGCTCCCACGCTTATCAGCCGTCAAATGGGTCCAGACTCTCTCAAGCCTGGGCCTTCTTTGAGCAAGCCCTGATTCACCCACGATGTCATATTCCGCCTTTGCCGATAAAACGACATAATAGAGCAAGAACCTTAATGGTTAACCACCACCAACATTCTTGTCACATGCAATGGCAATGCTTGAGTTGAAAAGGTGGAGGGAACACTTGGCCAAAAAATGCCATACAGACGCCGAGCCTCCAACCACCTGTCACACCCCTCCTTCTCCGCCTCCTCCTCCTCCTCCACCACCCAAGCGTTCCTCACTTGCCCATGTCTCTCAGGAATGATCAGGGATCAGCCCTCTGCTTCAACCAGGCTCCACCTTCGCCCGAGGACCACCAGCACCACCAGAGACCCATCCTATCCCTTCTCCTTCCGCCAGTTTGACGACCTGCACCGCCGTACAGCCGCCAGTCTAGCGGCCAGTCGCTCTTCTGTCTTCCCAGCTTTGGAGCGATAAACACTTTACCCAAACCATCCCAAAGGCCAAAAGCCCTGAATGTCGGCATTGCCATGCTTTTGGCCTTGAAATGTTGCTTTTCTTCCGTCTGGTGGACACAGATGGAGTTCCAAGCCACGTCATGCCCCTCGCTTGCACCCAATACCAGATGGCAGAGCAGGGCATTTTCTTTTCTTTGCCCATAGAGAAGCCAGTCCCCTGCCCTGGCCAGCCACGGGTCAATCTAAAATTCAAGCCTCGTCTGCATCTGTGTCCGGAAAGTCCCTCTCACCACCGACACATGACTAGTAATCACGGGCCAGAGTCCCGCTGATGAGTCTCTGTGACAGCTCACTGTAGTGCGCTGGGTGGATGTCTCTGGGGGTGGACGGTGTCTCTCAGGGCCACGGCGCACATGCCTTCCAATCCGAAGGATGGTGCAGGCTCTTGTCCCCCAAGGTCCTCTGGTGGCAATCACGTGCCGCAGAGACACCAGGCCGTGTTGAATATTAATCGCCTTGGCGACGTACCCGACACAGGTAGGAGCTGTGGACTGCTCTAAGCATCGAGACGGAGCGTGCTGGGTGACAAGAACCTTGTGCCAGGCAAGGTGGTGTGCGATAACGGCGAAAATCTGCCTGGGCCCGCCCCTTAAGATCTGGTAGGCTGGAGCACATCCCTTGCCTGCACATGTCCATGAACCCTTGTCGTCCCGAAATATCTAAGACTATCCCGGGTCTGGACTGCCTGCTGAAGAATGCTCGAGGTCTGAGGTTTCGCCGCTTCCGCCGTTCGCACCCTGCTTCGCCCGGCCTTTCCTGCTTTGCAGCGTCAGCTCGGCGCTCCCGACAACCGTCTCATTTTTGACGTGGCAACACTCTGGAATTTCCACCCTCACATGCTCCACGATTTGTGGCAGCAGCGCAATGCACTTTAACTCCAGTACGAGAGTGACACATGGCCTTACAAGCAGCGGTACGGACCCCGGGTGTTGAACCAGCCGAGAGTGGAGCAGTTGAAAAGAGCTCTGCACCATCCTTGCCAGTTTTGAAGAAGCCACCAAAAATGGTGCAGTGCGGACAATGCCTTTGGAAGCATGAGCATTGTTGAGTGAACGTTAGGTTCTGGAACTATCGTTGTACCAACTCTGAGAACAACAGGTCCCCCCCCGAGCCACGATCGGAGGAGGAGACGACAACAGATGGCTGACACGGAGCCTTTCTCTCCGTCAAATCCACAAGGCCCGACGTTTTTCACAATTTCACATCGGCTTCATGTAGGCAGGGGTTCGGGGTCCAGAGCTAGTGCAAGTTGCTGCATCATCTCTCAGGGTCATCATGCCTCACAAGTCAAGGGCTGTGTTTGAAGCGTGCCTAGGCAGCGGAGGAGGAGGGGAGGGGAGGAGGGGGAGGTATTTCGTAGACACCGATGTTTACCGACGTCCCCTGCATTGGAAAGAGGTTGGCGCGAATTGATGCTGAGGGGAAGATGAGGAAGATCAGTGCTAGTGCCCATCGACCCAGAGGCTTGGGAAATCAATGCTCCATCTCTCACATGAGTGCTTGGATGCCTCCATTTCCTCGCAACATGAAATCCACGCATTAAGGCCATCAAAATGAACAACATTTACTGGTGGCCCCCGACCTGGATCCCCGGTACAAAACAAAATCAGCCAGCACTTTCCTTCCACCCACCCAATAGAGAAGTAAAATGGCAGGATATGGAGACCTTGCTGATTGGAATCAACTGAGACATCCCTGTTGCGTCTGCTTCACGTTCCAGCAAATGTCACTTTGTGAACAACATCATCGACGTGTACAGCAGTAGAGTGCCATTAGGCGTAGCGCAGCAGCAGGCAATTGGTGGCCAGAAGCCTAATGGGTGACCTCTGCAATCTTTGTTTAACACACCTCACCAACGCATGCATTGCAGGGCACACATCCAACACAACTCAGAGATCAGTCTTAAGATCTGGTGCAACGAATCTGTGTTCTCAACACAGATGTTTTTGTGCATGGGTACCGGACCCAATAGACTTCTGGGTATCCATAATGGGACGAATGTCCCGAGCTTGTGCTCAATCACGCCTAGAGTGTTGTCCTGCCCAGCAGCCAGCGTCAATATCTGAGCGGCGACCTTCAGCACAGCTGGAGGAGTCCATTACAGACAAACGCATCCGGCTTTCCACAGATAAATGTGGATCGTTGACTTTCATCAAGATGAGATCAGCATGGAATCTTGATGAGTTGTTGGCCCAAATTGCCGAGTCCACCGATTAGTTGCAGTCTACTTCACATACCTTTTCAAACAGAAATGTCCTCGTGAAAACTTTTTTTTAAAATGATCAGTTCTACTAGGCAATTTTATTCTTCTTTTCTATTCCCAACAGTTCATTTTGCCTGGTGTTTGCTGTTGAGATACGTAAAAGACAGCAAGTTTCATTACAACACCGTATTCCATTTAACGTCACATTTATCTTAAGAGTTTTTCGCATTGTCAATGGTTTTGAGTCATGTTGCTGTAGATACAGCAATAAACAGCCTTTGGTACAGAAATGTGGCTTCTAAGTGCATTTCTCCCTCACAATGTTATATAGTGGCTGAGAAGTCATATTTATCATTTTTTTTGGGGTCATGTACTGTGATATACATGCAATTAGAACATGTCCCTTTGTAACAGAAATTGTGGCTTCTAAGTGGCATTTCGTCCCTCACAATTTTTAAACAGTGGCTGAGAAGTCATTTTTATAATTTTTGGTCATGCTGCTTTGAAATGCAGCAATGCTTACAGGTCCTATTATAGAAAAAATGTTGTTCAACATACATTTGTTCTTCCAATTGACCAAGTGGCTCAAGGGTCCATGCTTTTAATTTTTGGGGGTCATTTTGCTGTGACATCAGTTATACTACAAGGTCCTATCTAAAAATGTTGTTTCTAACAGACATTTGTTCTTCACAATTGACCAAGTGGCTCGAGGTTTCTCTTTGAATTTTTGGGGGCTTTTGCTTTGACATGCAGCTATACTAACAGTTCCTATTCTAAAAAGAGGTTTTTTCTAACAGACCCATGTGGTTCTTCACATTGTCACGTGATGCTCAAGGGTGATGGGTGGCTTGGTCAAAAGTCAGGAATAGGAGCACGAGCTGTTATTGGACCACATTTTGCAAAATGACTTGTTTTTGAGCAAAATCTTTAACATAGCTATCAATCCCTGTATTTGAGACAACCCTTTTAATACAATGAAAAAAGGAAAACAAAGACAATGGGTGGGATTCCATCCTATTTAAAAGATGTGTTTTCTAGAATTAAAGTACTAAAAAAACATGCATGTACAAAATAGCTGTTAAAAAAATTTCTCGAATTGTAAAAGGGAGGTACAGGAAAACTTGACCAATTTATGTTTATGATATATAGGACATGGAGTATGTAGGCACGGACAGAGAACAAAGTACAGTAGACCATTTTCCTCCAGCACGTTGAGTATAATGAGAAAAAGAATGCCAAGATAATGGGCACCTGGGTGTAACGAGGAGCGTTACCACCATATTTCCAATGAAGCTCAATTGGTCCACACTCATGACGGAGGGGCAGACGCTAACCAGGTATTGACTGTTGTACAGAGGAATGCTGGAGTTCTCCACACGTCCGCTGTCCCGCACTCTGCTTCAGCACGACAAGTTTTCGTGCTGCCGGCGTCTCAGGGCCAATTTTAACCTTCGTTTATTAGATGACGGAGCACCAGCCCTGGGGCTTTCAAAACCGCGACACCACTGTAACTCCGGCCCCGCCTGGGTCATGGCCTGGGCCCCGACATGTATATTCATGTCCAATGAAACTAAAATGGTGGTGAAAGACTCCTTTTTCCGGCCCTTTTTTAAATGTTGGGGGTCATGCAGGTTTGGGCTCATGCTGGTGGCCCAGACAGGTATAGTCCCAATGTTCCAGTTCAACTAAAATGGGTGGTTGAAAGACTCCTTTTTCCGGCAGACTTTTTAAATGTGGGGGTCATGCAGGGGTGGGGCGCTCAAGCTTGGCCCAGGACAGTATAGTCCAATGTCCAAGTATCAACTAAAATGGTGTTTGAAAGACTCCTTTTTTTTCCGGCACTTTTTAAATGTGGGGGTCATGCAGGTTTGGGGCTCATGCTGTGGCCCAGGAAACAGGTATGGTCAATGTCCAGTGAAACTAAAATGGTGGTTGAAAGACTCCTTTTTTTTTTCCCGCACTTTTAAATGTGGGGGTCATCCCAGGTTTGGGCTCATGCTGCGTTCCAGGACGGGGAATTCAATGTCCAGTTCAATAACAGATGGTTCAAATCATACTGCCTTCTGGCACTTTTTAATTTTGTGGGTGAGCAGGTTTAAGGGTCAGGCTGTGGTACAAGACAGGGATAGTAAATGGTCTGGGGACTTTTTTTCTGTGACTATTATAACCTAAGTGTTTTGCCTAAGATGTAGCATGTATCCATTTGACTGTTGTGGATGTTAATTTCAGCTTCTCCAGCCTTGTTTGGGTGTAATAATGAAGGTGTTGTTGCTCTCCCCATAGACTTTTAATGGTCATCCACGCATAATCGATGCCACTATCAAAAAACCCTTTAAATCGATAGCGGCCGACTATCGACTATCGATCGATCTCGATAGCCAACGCAATCGCTCAACACTAGTGTTGAGACGCAGATAGTCGTGCACCATGATCTTAAGCTGATCTCTGTGTGTTGGATGTGTGCCCTGCATTACATGCGTTGGTGAGGTGGTAAATAAAGATTGCCAGAGGTCACCCATTAGGCTTCTGCCACATTGCCTGTTGCTGCCGCTACGGCTGCTTGGCACTCTACTGCTGTCACGTCGCTGACGTTGTTCCACCGTGACATTTGAAGAACGTGAAGCTGACGCAACAGATGTCTCTGTCACGTTTACTGGCCGCAAGCCAGAAACACCCTGGTACAGGAGATCCCCGGGGCCCACCGCGGGCAGAGATGGCAGTACTCGCGGTGGGTAGCCAAAGTGTAGGACACAGGTGACGGATAAACGGATGCAGTAACTGTTTAATGGAAGCACAGTCCCAGGATGATAACAGAATACACAGCAGGAATAGCTGACTGGTGCAGCGACAGGAGTTCAGCAGGTATAAGATGCGCTGGACAGCGCCGAGTAATGCAGACTTTTAGACAGAAGCTTAGCAACACTCTGGAAACCAGGGGGTTTAACAAGGCAGCAGCTTAGCAGCAGAGGTCAAGCTCTATAGAAGCACACCAACGAACTGACCCAGAGTCCGGGGAGGAAGTTCCTTATGAAGGAAAGGGTCAGAGGTCACGGGCAGGAAGCAGGAACACTTTGTGTATAAATGTCCGCAGGCCGGCGCGCGCGCGCCCTATGGGGTGCACACACACGCTGGGGAAGCCACAGAGGACAGACACGCGTGGAAGCAGGACCAGGTGAGTAACGCTGAGCAGAGGCAGGTGTAGAGCAAACTGACACTGCCGCTGTAAGCCCCGCACAGGGAGCCACAGCGGACCCAGACACAGGGGCACGGATGCGACTGCGGTCCAAGACACGGGCCGCGCCGCGATCCGTGACAGTCTCCAGTTGATCAATCAGAGAGTTCTCCATTTCCTACATTTTACTTTCTATTTGGGTGGGTGGAAGGAAAGTGCTGAGCTTTGTTTTGTACCGGGGATCCAGGAGGGTGGCCACCCAGTAACTGTTGTTTATTTTGATGGCATAAATTCAGGATCATGTTGGAGGAAATGGAGCATCCAAGCACTCAGTGAGGATGGAGACTTGATTTCCTAAGCCTCTGGGGCAGGGCACTAGCAAACTGATCTTCCTCATCCTCCTCCGCCTCAAAATCGCGCCAACCTCTTTCCAAGTGCAGGGACAAACGGTAACATCGTGTCCAGTGAATACCTCATCCTCCTCCGCTTCCTCCGGCAACAGCTTCAACACAGCCCTGACTTGCCTCAGATGATGCACCCTGAGAGCTGATGCGCCGCCTCGCACTAGCCCTGGACCCTGAACCACTGCCTAATGAATACCGATAAAATTGTGAAACTGTTGGGCCTTGTCTTTTCGACGGAGAGAAAGGCTCCGTGTCCGCATCTGTGTCAGTCTCCTTCTCCGTCGCTGGTTGGACCTGATGTTTCAGAGTGTCCAACGATCGTTCCAGAACTAAGATCACCACAATGCTCATTTTGACAAGGGCATTGTCCGCACTAACCATTTTGGTGGCCTCTTCAAAACTGGAAAGAATGGTGCAGAGCTCTTTCACCTGCCTCCACTCTCGGTGGCTCAACACCCCGAGGTCTGCACCGCTGCTTGCCAGGCCATGTGTCACTTAGTACTGCATAATGGCATTGCGCTGCTGCCACAATCGCTGGAGCATGTGGAGGGTGGAATTCCAGTGTGTTGCAACGTCAACAATGAGACGGTTGACGGGGAGGCCGAGCTGACGCTGCAACGCAGCCAGGAGGGACGAAGCAGGGTGCGAACGGCGGAAGTGCGAACTCAGACCTCAAGCCTTCCTCAGCAGGCAGTTCAGACCCGGGTAGCGCTTTAGAAATTTCTGGACGACAAGGTTCATGATATGTGCCAGGCAAGGGATGTGCTCCAGCCTACTGATCTTAAGGGCGGCCAGCAGATTTCGACCGTTATTGCACACCACCTGCTCGGCATCTGGTATTGGGGGCAGGCAAGGGCCATGACGTGGCGGAACCCATCTGTGTCCACCAGATGGAAAGGCAACATTTTCAAGGCCAAAAGCCTAGCAATGCCGACATTCAGGCTTTTGGCTTTAGGATGGTTTGGGTTAAAGTGTTTCTTCTGCTCCCAAACCTGGAAGACAGAAGGCTGGCTGCTAGACTGGCCGCTGTACGGCATGCAGGTCGTCAAACTGGTGGAAGGAGAATGGGTAGGATGGGTCTCTGGTGGTGCTGGTGGTACTCGGGCGACGGTGGAGGCTGAAGCGGAGGCTGATCCCTGATCATGACTCTGAGAGACATGGGCAGCTGAGGAACGCTTGGTGGTGGCGGAGGAGGAGGAGGCGGAGACAGAGGTTGTGACAGTGGTTGGAAGTCCGGCATCGGTGTGGCCTATTTTGGCCAAGTGTTGCCTCCATTTCAACTCAAGCATTCGCTGCATGTGACTAGACATGTTGGTGGTGGTTAAACACCTAAGATTCTTGCCTCTACTGATGCGTTTACGGCAAAGGCGGCATATGACATCGCTGGTTGAATCAGAGGCTTGCTCGAAAAAGGCCCAGGCTTGAGAGGTACTGGACCTTTTCGACGGCGATAAGCGAGGAGCGGTGTTTCCGCTGATCGTGGCTGGCGGAATCATCTCAGCGGACTTCTGTGACCACCCTCTCCCTTTTTGAGGCGGGACCCGTACTGACACTACCCCATCGTCTTCCTCCTCGTCCAGTGATGAAGCGCTCGCAAGCAAATTCTGCTGAAAAGACCACGTTGGATCTGCAATGTCGTCATCATCATCATCAACACAGGTGACTTGGTCGTCCTGACATTCTGCATCCAGGAGCTGCGGGCTACAAGCAAGAGGCACTGCAAGGTGTTGCCGACCGCCTGGGATTTTTGCCAATTGACCGGCTTCCTTCTCCTCCTCTGATGGCATCAGTAACTGGGCGTCAGAGCAGAGAAAATCATCCTTTTTGGCCTCTTGATCTTTTAACATGCCTTCTGACCCCAACCGCATTTTGTCATCAAAGAGGTCTTCAGAAAATGGATTATCCACAGTGATGGGTACACGAGTTGACATTTGGGCTGCCTCCGCTTCACGATGCTGATGACGACATTTGTGGCCGTGACTGGGAGGACGAGGAGGTAAGACTGCTGGATGCAGGTTGCATTAACCACTGCAGAACAGATTGGCGACGCTGTTCATTACTGAGATACACAGGGCTCTGACCCAGCGATGACAGGCCTGATGGTCCTGCAACCGACGATTTGCTGGCTTGCGTGTTGTCGCCAGCACTGGAAGGAGCACCTTCTCTTGTACCTCTACCTCCATGTTCTAAATCCCTCTTTGCTCGCTTACCACCTACATTTCACTCCATGTTCAGAAAGATAAAAATTTAAGAAAATATGGAAGAGTTTTTGACAGTCTCTTATTAAAAGATGGCAAATCACAGCTATTCTTAAATCCCTTTAATTTCCTACAGCCAACTAGGATTAGAAACTGAAATGTTTCTAACGAATACCTGTGAAATGCGGTCTGATGGAAGAACCGTAAGACAAAATCAACAGTATTCTTCCTTCAGTCCCAGGGATTTACAACGGCCCAGTAGGACTAGGAATTGATAGTTTTCAACAAACTATCATACAAGTGCGCTATCTGCGCCAAACTGAGATTCAACGAGCGCAATAAAACTATTCAGAAGTTACACGGAAGAGAAATTGCGTTTTTTTGCAGCAATGACAAACGAGAACAGTTGCTAGAAAAATTTTCTATTAGAATTGTCGTATATCGTGGCTATTTGAAAAAAACTAGGGCCACACCACGTGCAATACAGCTATTTAAAAGTTATACAGATAACAATCGGTGGTTTTTGCACCAATGAAATACACGAACAGTAACTACAAAATTTCTGTATTCAAATTTAAATATAAGGTGGCTCTATGAACAAAACTGGGCCGCAAGGAAATGTATACGGATAATAAAAGGTGGTTTTTGCACCTATGAAATAATCCTGAGGTGACTAGAAAAGTTCTGTATCCTATTATAAGTACAAAGTGGGTCTTTGAAGAAAACTTTGCTGCACCAAAGTGAAAAACACATAATTAAATTGTGTACTGATAATAATAGGTGGTTTTTGCACCTATGAAATACAACAGTGTCGGGGGTCGTATACCAACACTGGGGGTCACCCGTTTGTCCCGGTACTCCAAATCACGATCAGGGGAACATGTATCGGCCGATTAGAAACTGAGTCAGACGCAGAGTTCTGGTTCGAATCTCATTCATGTTCCAAGTAATTCTGACAATACAATGCATTACACACATATTTGTATGATTCTGTAATCAAACAAGCGCAGGCGCGATAGGGGCGAGAGGAACGGACGTATGTCCATATTTAGGCAGCTTCTGAGTAGATTTCATTGGTCCATGTTGTCTCTGAGTAGAAAGTCTCTGGAATGCATCAGCCGAAACTTTGTAGTTGATTTCCAGTAAAACGAAACTTAAGGAAGGGAGATGATAACCAAATGCCACATCCTGGGGAAACTGATAACAAGATGTTACATCCTGGACTGCAACCATCTTAAATGCTTCTTCATATTTGCTGTATCATTCCTCACAAAATGGAATCTGCTCAAGCTGAGATACCTTATTAAGGAGAAAAGCTTGGGATTTCATAGTTATGCATACAACACAATATTAGTTCAAATCTCTTTACCTTCACAATCCCCCCTAAAGACCAAGATTTTCTCCACTGTCACTGTCGACTACACTAGGGCTAGGGTAGTACTGTACCTTTGGAAA
>JAODAL010011928.1:0-97714 GCA_025379985.1 Phyllomedusa bahiana
ATCGTACAATGTTTATCAAAACCCACATATACCAGTCAAAAATAAGTACAAATAAAATAAAAACCCCCTCCAATTACATAACTAACACAGATACTAAATGGTTGCAAAAACACACCCGTGAATCTTTCCCCCCCTCACCTGCTCTCAGATAGGGCCTTTTAACCACCTTGTGGTTCCCCTTTAAATTTAATTTTCATGATGTCAACTCCTTCCATAAGCTTTTTTTGGGTAATGGGAGTCATAGGAAGGTGCCGACGTTGACAAACCTGGGACTCCATCCCTTTAAATGGACTACCATTCAATTCCATAGACACACCATTAGACTATGTTCACACAAGCGGAAAAAAGTGTGAACCCCTTTTGGGCGTTGGATTCTCACTTTCTCAATGGAACCTCCAGAAAGAAAGTTCCCTATTTACACATTTTCAACGGGGGAAAGCATGTCCATACCCCAACAAATTTTAACTCTATTGAAGGGGGCTGATCTAATACTGAAGCATGAAGACATATTAGGGTATGTTTCTGTTTTTTCTGCCCCCTATTAACAGCAGGTTTTAAATCTAACAGAAAAATACCCCGTTGAACATACCCAAGAGCCACGCAGGTCTACAAGCATAGGACAAAAACGCGCGAAAACCAAAACCAAAAAAAGAGTTTTAAACCTGAAAAAATTCTCATTTTTTTGTCCAAAGCAACTGGGTTTTTTGGTGGTTTTTAGTTTTTTGTTGGGGTTTTGGGCCCAATTTTTAACGTATGAAAAATTTCATATCCTTGTTTTAACACCAGGCAATTTTTCGCAGAACCACCAAAAAAAACAAAAAACCAAAAAACTTCAAAAACCATTGCAGTTTGCATAGACTTAAAAAAGTAAATGAAAGCTAAACGGGGCAGTTTTTTTACAACATTTTTTGCAAAACCAGCCGCCGCCCCCCCAAAAACCAGAAAAAAAAAAAAACCTGTGTAACTACAGGTCGTATTTTTTTGTACTAAGTCTTTTGTGGCTTTTTTCCGTTGGATTTTCAGCGGTTTCAAAATACTGCGGAAAAGCTCTACTTTGCAGACACAGCCTGACTGCAATAACACTCAACAATTCGGGGTGTGGTGTCATTTTTTAAAAGACCCAAACTCCTCTGCCAGAAGGCAGGGGAGGTTTTTTGTTTCATTATATTGTTTTTGGCAAGTATAGGGTCCCTTATTACACAGGGGACCCAACCAGCAACTTATTAAATAATTTGCCAAAGCCATAAACATACGGAGGTGAGGTCTCCTGTGGCGTCACGGGGTTTTAACTCGGTAAGATCTGCACGGGGAGCCGCATTCTGGCCATTAAAGAGTTTGTCATACAGGGAGTGTAAGCGATTCGGATTAGCCATATGGAGGGCAAACAGGAATCACTGTTGCAAGCAGGCACACGTCAGCAGCTCCATTGTGAGCAGAACAATGGCCGATATTTTCCCATTACAAAAAACATTGTCTGAACAGAATATTAGTTCAATCTTAAAAGGAACATCTCCCGCAGGTCAGAGGGGGACAGCTGAGAGCAGAGCTTCCCACAGCAAGAATTACCAGTGACGGGCACATGTAAAATTGTAAACAAATTTGGGAAATTTTATCATAATTCTTGCAAACTGGATCAAATGAAAGCTATCGTTTTCCAAAAGGGCATCAGAAAATGGATTTCCTTGAGCAACACCTCCAATATTCCATGACACTAGTTTTGATAAATCTTCCCATCTGAATCTGCTGATTAACAGCAAGAATTTTTGGCATTCCCCGATCTGTTACTAGAATAGCCCTACTTACAAATTTAACCCTTTAAAGGGGTTTTCTCGCTACAAAGATCATATCTGTAATGATGGGGACAGTAAAAATAAGCACTTTTGCAATTGGTTTGTATTACCTAAATCATTTACCGTAGTATAGCTAATCTGTGAATGTCTAGAGCCATTTCTGCACGGGCCATGGTCCTTTGCTGTGGTTTTTTTGCCTGATATTTCATTCAGCCCTGTTGGGACACACCCCCTGGTCGGGACATGACCCCATGTGTGGTGATTGGCTGCCTGCACTCTTCCCTATGAGCTGTGTAAAATTTAAGTGAAAATGGCTGCTGTCTGTGTTCTCATTGTCTTTCACTTCACCCTGAGCTGTGTACTAACGGCTGCATGAGCTCCTCTATGCCCCTTCTCCCAGTGATAGTTCTATGTGAAGGATCTGGGAATTATTGAGTCTCTAGCTGCTAGATTCACTTTCCCCACCCATTTAACACAGCCACAGTCCATTTATACACAGAGAGGATGTCACAACTCTGCAGACCTCCTGCACTGGTCAGTTTTCATGCCTGGAGAGCTATCATCTCCCTCCACAAGCTCCTTGTAACCAGAACACCTACATTAGTGTAAACTGTTCAACATACAGCCTGAAGTGATGAAAAAAATGCGAGGAATGCACTCTGCTCCCCCATCTGTTATCAGGCAGGAGGTAGAGGGGGAGCAGTTTGCATTTCTCAAATTTCTTTCATCAGTTCAGGCTGTATGTAGAACGGTTTACACTAATGCAGGCGTTCTGATTACAAGAAGCTTGTGGATGGAGGGGACAGCTCTTCAGGCATAAGCACTGAACACTGCAGGAGGTCTGCAGAGCTATGACATCCTCCCCCTTCCACTGCTCACACAGAATGATTATGATGATGTCACCAGTCTTCAGTGAGGGAAGACACATCTACTGGGAGGAGGACCTGCCCCTGGATTTGAATCTGTAAGAAAGCTTAAGATGCCCACAAAAGCCTGTAATGAGAAGACCCTTTTAAGGTCACAGCCATTCTCAGATTTTTGGTTTTCGTTTTTATCCCCTCCCCTTACAAGAACCATAACTTTTTTATTTTTCCATCGACATGGCTTTTTGTGGGACAATACTACTTTGTACAGTACGTGCCGCAGTACATCGTATCTTTTGGGAGCTCGCACCAATACGCGTTTACACCCGCGGCGTGGGGAGTGGGTGGCGTAAGCCTGCTGGCCCAAGTGACATTCATTACTCGCTGCAACTAATTGACATATCACTTATCTCCCTGCGCGTACAATACGATTATACTGTATGAGCGGGGAGAGGAGGCGTAATACCTAGTGAAATGCGCGCCGAAATTACCCCGTGGGAATATACCTAAGAGGTAACCTATAGCGGTCCCATCTGAATTGAGGTCACGGTAAATGGGCTTTTACAGTTTTGATCAAAATGTACAATAAGAACCTCAAAATAGTCATGTGTTCCAAAGTAGCAGAAATGCTTTTCCCAAAAATTCCTATGTCCCCTTTGAGTGTTTTTTACCGCTTGTAGAGTGCTGCTGATATGGTGCTGTAAAGATTGATCCAGCCTGGGCAGTGAGGTGGAGGTCTTGGGCACATGCCCCATTCGACCCCATAATTTAACCTTCTCCTTCCCCATCACTATCAAAGAGAACAGATCGTTTTCTAGGTCAGGTCTGCAATGTTGCTTTTCCGTCCCAAATTGTGGGTGATTTCAAGCCTCAAGAACATTGCCATAGAAATACCAGTTTTGATCATGTTCTTGTATGGTCCGGTGTTCCGGATAGGCAGCACTCTGAACTGCAAGATAGCAGAAGCCGGAGGTGAGAGATCAAGTACGTGACTGCTTTATGATATTCATTGGTGGATTTAATATCATGCAAGCATAAAGGGACAAAAAGATTTCAGCTTCTTGGAGGAGATTATTTGTAGGAGACAAAAAGCATTAACTGAACTTTCAAGAGTTCCCAACCTTATTCTCGTGAGTGTCTCGTGAATACTCTAATCTCTAAATTTACAAACATGTAGGTAGTAAGCACCATGACTAATAAACATAGTCATGTAAATGTGTCACAGTATTTATACACTGGGGCACCTATATCAAGAGGGTAAATGCTCTAAAGAGGTTGGCTCACAAGGATTAGCTTTTAACATGTAGGGAACAAGAAATGAAGTCTTTTTCCCAAATATATTACTTTATACAATTTTTTTTATTGAGGCGACAAAAGTGATTTTATCGGCACCGAGTGCACTCGGGTTTCTCTGGGGCACCGACCTGCTCGCTCCTGCTGTTTTTATCTGATAGGGATGACCTAACACATGTTGGCATACAGAACTACCAGCAGCTTGAGAGCTTGACTGTTATCTGATGTAACAAACAAAGGAGACTAATTACTTTTGTTTACTTTAGCTCTGTAGCCCTCTGCACTTTAGATTAGCATCTCTTGCTCTCATGTCAGAGTAATGAGCAAACCTTTGAATACAGAGCTGATCTGCTCATCACCCACAGCCTGACCAGGAAGAGACAAGATGCATGAATGAAAGCTGCTTTTGGCTGTGTGAAACAGTGTGGCGACAACGCCTTTAAACTACATTTATTATGGGTTTCAGACAGGCAGGCAGTTTCTAAATCTATTAGGAAATTTCCCAATGATCATCCCATTTTTCACATTATTATTCAAAATTACCAATACAAAATAACTTCTGTTTAGGTCTGAAATAAGTTATGCTGTATTGATAATTTTGAATAATAATGTAAAAAAAAAAAAAAAAATGGGATGATAATTGGGAAATTTGGTAATCATTTGCCTTTTGGCAATTTGTTAATAGTTTTGGATACTGCTAGCCAGCTATTAGTAGGTAATTGTCACTTTTGCACACTGCGCAACAAAGGGGCATGACCTCGGTAAAAGGGAGCGTGGATTTGGCAGGAATTAAGTAAGCGAACCTAAAAATATTGTAAAGTTAGACTAGACAGTTGTTACATGCGTCAGATTTATGAACACTATGATACATATGGTGCATAGGGTAAGGGTGCGTTCCCATGGCAAAGAACAAATTCCGGTCGGATTTTCCAACCAGTATTTTGGGGTTTTTTTGGCACATGGAGAGGGCGGGGGGACAGCTTTTGTCCGTGGTTTGCAGATTCATGCTGTCCCCCCTTCACACACACGTTCATGTTCTGCTTGAAAACGAGAATGAACGTGTTCTATGTTTTTAGGAAAGCCTGCAGTGTAAAAAACTGTCCGGCGGAAAATCCATGCATTGTGGACTGCTACATGGATTTCAAATCTGAGAACCGTCTGTAAAACCGCCTGAAAACCCTGCCGTGGGGACGAGCCCTAAATATTTGTTTACATGGCTGATTTGGATGCTGAATTTTCAGTGGCAAATCAGCATCATAACCTCATCTGAAAAGCGCCTTAAAAACAGTAATTATCTTCATCAAAATGTCGTCTGATTTCATCAGATTTTGACTGAGGTTTTTCAACACTGTTTTCTTTCTGAAACACCCATACAAATGAAAAAAGTCAGGGCAAAAACTGCACTGAAAACGGTGTCAAAAACACGCCAAAAGTCACATCTAGAACTGTGCTGAGGTTTTGGAGCTCTCCATCGATTCCCATTGGGGATTTTCAGCAATGAAAACGCTTCAAGAATTGACATGACAATACAGCGTCCAAAGAAGCGCAAAAATCCTGTTAAAGGGAATCTGTCGCCAATTTTTTATTTTTTTTTTACTTATGATCCATATTCTTTTCCTCTCAGTCATTTTTATTTCCTGATTGTAGATTTCTCTATTCGGCCTTCTATATAGGATTGTGGGGAAGACATTCTTGCTTGCACTGCTTTAACAGCAGTCAGAGAGATACTTTACAGCAGCTTCATGCCCATAGGATTCTTAAGACATCCCATAGACTTGTATAGGAGAGTTTTCACTGTGAAGGGAGGGGAGAGGGGGAGCTGTGACATCTCCTCTTGTGACTGGTGGATTCTGTGTTTTCTGTACACAATGGTGTCTCTTTCAGTGTGACCCTGCTTTTACTGATAATGAGCAAACTGCTGAAAAGCTCTCTAAACAGAACAGGAAGTGTCAGACGATTATTAGGCCTAGTGAAAACTGCGGGACTTGAATTATTAAAAAAAAATACTGAAAGTGATATGGAAAATTTAAAAAAAAATAACCAAAAACTCCTAAAAAATGTGTTTTTAACATAAAAATGTGAGTTAAACAATAAGTCATTTTTTGATGACATTCCCTTTAAGTGTAAACTACAACACTGTTTTACATAGGAATCAATGAAAATTAACTGGGGGCATTTTAGAAGCTTTTCTGATGTGGTTTTGGAGATGCTCCGAAAACCGCATTAAAATCAACCATGTGAACATTCCCCAAGACTGTCTAGTCTAACTTTACGCCGTGTGAACATACCTATAGTGTAATTTCGGCACACATTTCACCACGTATCTGCGCTCTAGTACGGGCGAGATGCGCGCTGAAATTACGGTAATCCATAGTTCTCAGAGAACTATGGATTACGCTCCTCTCCCCGCTCGTAGAATATGATCATATTGTACGCGTGGGGAGATAAGCGACATGTCAATTACTTGCGGCGAATACGCATTGCGAGTAATGATGGTCAATTTAGCCGGCGGGCTGCCGCCCCCCCGTGCCGCAGGAATACGCGCATATTAGCGCGAGCTCCCGAAAGACACGATGTACATCGTGTGAACATACCCTAAGAGTTAAGCAGTATTGATAAATCTGCCTTATTGAGCTCAATAATAAAATATATAGCAAGTGAACACCACTGGTGGCCACATGCAGAAAGAATTTAATCATTAATAATATGTCAACAGATTTTCACAAGGATTCCACATCAGATTCCACGTTAAAATCCTTTTGTAATCCGAATGCCATTCATTTAAACAGGCAGTTTGCCACACTGAACTACAGCGAAGATTTTCCACACTGCGGATTTCAAATCAGTGGTGCAAGAAAAAAAAAAAAAATGGATATGTCCATTCTATTGAGACCACCATCTTTAGGCAGGGTCTACATGCATCATTAAAATGCAGTCAAAAATCTCATGGTATTTTAACATCGCCACACCGCTTTTTGTGGTGCAGGTTTGTGCTTCAAAACCACGGTCGGTTTTCGGATTTGCCACCGGCCAAGTATATTGAATGTACGGGAATCTGCCATGAATCCGGCAGAAGATAGATAGAATATGTTCTATGTTCCGGTGGTTATCAAATCCGACAGTAGAAAATCTGCACTGTGTAGACAACAGCTCGGATTTTCTATTGCCGTCTATGGGGCACTGGTTGCAGACAGATTTTCATCGGATTCTAAATACTGAATCCATGGAAATCCAACCAGAAACCAGTGCTGTGTAGACATAACCTAAGATTTACCTCTGGCATGGATGACGTGGATAAGCTCCATTGAAGCTGGGCTTACCTGTGTCCAATCAAAAAGGTAAATACTGCCCGTGTTAAGTAAAAATTCTCTGTAGAAATCCAAAGTATCACAAAAAACTTCTGTCCAGGAATTCCAATGTGTGAACATACCCGGTTAGGGCTTGTTCACACGGAGTTTTAACTCCACGTTACATCCGCTTTTTAGATCTGTCTCTGGGACCGACAGGACGGACCCAGAGACGGATCTAAACAATTAGCAGTGAGATTATAACTGGGGGCTATGAGGAACACGCAGCTGTGTTCACATGAGAGATCTCCGCTGCGTGTTTCCCTGCTCCATCTTTGAAACAATTGCATGTCAATTCTTTCAAAGACGGAGCCGACAGGCAGGAGGGAAACACGCAGCGGAGATCTCTCATGTGAACACCGCTGCATGTTCCTCATAGCCCGAAGTGATAATCTCACTGCTAATTGTTTTAGATTCCGTCTCTGGGTCTGTCCTGTCGGTCCCTGAGACGCATCTACAAAGTGGATGTAACATGGAGTTACTGCACAGTGTCTTTCAGCGCTATCGGTCACATAGTCCTAGGGTTACAGTTCTGACGAGTACCTTTGATGGATGTCCTTAGTGTCATTGATCAAACATGGGGTCCATGTAAAAAAATAAAATAAAAAAAAAAATGTATACGGCATGGTATTTTTTTTTTTTATTGTATCAAACACTATAGAAAAGCGGAGCTCTTTGCGTTCTCCCTCATAGAAAAACATGATGCATATACCCAAAAAGATGCCAAAAATGACACTTTTTGGCCTCTATCGGGTAAACCGGGCTTATGGATATGTTTACTGTATGTATGGGGAGATCTTCAGTGGACACAGTAAACATGGACTGTGACTATATAGTGAAGAAAGCTTAGCTAGGTCTTTGGTTACCACTATGAAGTTTACGTATAATGCGATAGATTTAGAAATGAATGTCAACAGGTAAAACTAAAAAGACTATAGAAAAAAAAAAATATCTACACAAAAGAGGACAGTAAAGATGTAGTACAACCAGCAATTTTACAGGTCATCACAAATCAGCAAGACTCATCTGACTGTCAGGTCTACAGCCAGCAATTATCTTGCCCATCAGATCACATTTCGCTTTAGATCTGTAATGAACAGCACTTAGACCAAACAATCTGGGCCAACTGGAGTGTCCCTCTAGTCAGCCTAAGAAGAGGATTCCCGAGAAATCAGACAAGGGGGTGAAGAACTAATCAGTGGTATCACTCGCTGTAATTACAAGGCGTGGCAAACCAATTTCATACCTGTTTAGCTAGTATTAACCTCCCTCCATCCCCACAAAAGGAAGACACAGTTTGCGATAGGAAAGGCAAAAATTGATCTCTAAAGGGTCACATTAGATGCGAGAAGTTTGCACGTTAACAAGTTCTGACAGCACCTATGAAATCGATATCAAATCATTCCTGAGTCATAAAACTTGCCCGTACACCTTAGCATAGATCAAATGATATGGCCGGGAGCAAGGACACATCGCTGAGGAGCAAAAAATTCTTGGGAACGTAACTTAATATAAAGAGATTGATTTCAAAAACATTAAAACTACGCAGTGTAACTCACACCACAACTCTACCTGCAGCAAGAGCGGTCATGATAAAACATATAATCACCGTGCTATTCAGTTACTGGCAGAACCTGTCAGACATGTACATGCGGCTGCCTACACGTCCCTATAAAACACAAGGACTTTGCGCTAAGTATTTTTGGAAAAACAAGGGGAGACTTGTCATCTGCGAGTCAATAGAGACTACATAGCTGGAGATTACCATCTGTTCAACTCTTGCTGATCCAGTGTTACTTCTATATTCTGCAGCATTGTATTAAAAGGGTCATCATGCATGGCCCCCGTTCTCTATGGGCTCACAATCTAATTTCCCCAACGTAGACCTGCATGAAGGCCAATTTTATATACAACTAAGCGATCAGCATGTTTTTGGGCTGTTGGAGTCAAGCAAACGCCATGCACAAGTTGCCCCTGTACAAAACCACGGTCGGTTTTTGGATTTGCCGCTGGCCCAGTATATTGAATGTACGGGAATCTGCCATGAATGAAGATAGAACATGTTCTATCTTCCGGCAGAGGGCCGACGGTTATCAAATCCGACAGTAGAAAATCCGTGCATGTTTTTGGGCTGTTGGAGTCAAGCAAACGCCATGCACAAATTGCCCATGTACAGCCAGATGTTACATATAAAAAGGTACTAACAAAGCTTGCTTGTTATTGCCATTTTTTTCTTCCCGAAATGTAGCATGATCTGGGCATAGTGTTTTTTAAAGCTTCCCCCAACAGGCTTCTCAATAGGACCTGAACAGGGTCCAGGGTATCTGTCTAGCCATTCAATATCTTGCTCTGTACTAATGAAGGACAAGAGTGCCAAAATAGCAGACGACTTTATAGGCGTTTTGTATATTTGGAGGAAATGCTGGTTTTGTTAATACGAGATGGTTTTCCTCCTTCTAGAGCAGGGGTGTCAAACTGCGGCCCTCCAGCTGTTGGGAAACTACAACTCCCATCATGCCCACGGTTATAGATTATACAAATTCATTATGGGAGTTGTAGTTTCCCAACAGCTGGAGGGCCGCAGTTTGACACCCCTGTTCTAGAGGATCTGAGTAGGGTCTACGGACCCTCTCTAGCCGACCTATACCCTGTACTGATAAGGGACAAAAATCCCAAAACAGTTGTCTACTAATGGAAGTCTTGTTCTTTTGGTGGAATCTCTGGATTGCCTAATATGAAATTTTTTTTTTCCCTTCTTAAGGGAACAGAAGATGTAATCCTCAAACAGATGAGGCAGTTAATCATAACAAGGTTGTTATGGGCAACTTCAACTACCCAGATATAAACTGGGAAACTGAAACCTGTGGCTCTCATAAAGGAAACAGGTATTTGCCAATAGCTAAAGATAATTACCTTTCCCAACTGGTGCAGGAGCCGATTAGAAGGAAGGACCTTCTATACTGAATATCGACTAACATACCTGACAGAGTAACAAAGCTTCAGGTTGGGGGCAACTAGGAAATAGTGACCACAATATAATAAATTTCCATTTATCATTTAATACAATATTTTGTCGAGGAGCCACAAAAACACTGAATTTCAGGAAGGCTAATTTTAAACTGCTTAGAGAGGCCCTAAACCGGATTGACTGGGACAAGGTGTTTAAAAATAACAGAACAAATAATAAATGGGAAATAAAAAAAAAAAAAACAACATCTTAAGCATCCACTGTGAGAGTTACATACCTTATGGTAATAAAATGATTGGAGACCGGAAAAACAAAAAAAACAATTTGGATCAACAGATGTAAAGGAGGCAATAAATAAAAATAAAGTGTTTAAGCGACAGAAACAGGATGGCAGTCAGGAGGCACTAAAAAGCTATAAGTAAAAAATATGTAAAATAAATAACAGCAATGCTAGAGACAGAAAGGCGTATTGCCAAAGAGAGTAAAACTAACCCCAAAATATTTTTTAACTATATAAATAGTAAAAACATTAAAACGGAAAATGTTGGCCCTTTGGAAAGTAGTGAGGGAGAGACTGTAGAAGGCGATGAGGAGAAAGCAAATCTATTAAACAATTTTTTCTCCACCATATTTACAGAGGAAAATGACCTTCCTGTTGATGAGGTAAACTCCACCTTAAATCTTCCTGGGTTAGAAAAGAAACAAGTGCAGTTCTGCTTTAAGAAGATTAAAATAGACCAATCAACAAGGGGTCAAAAAGTGATCCTGGAAACTATAGGCCAGTAAGTTTAACCTCTGTTGTAGGTGAATTGTTTAAATGTTTTGTAAGAGATACCATACTGCAATATCTAGCTGAAAATAAAATGTATAACTCTGTTCCAGTATGGGTTTATGAAAAATCGGCCCTGCCAAACTAATCTCATCAGCCTCTATGAGGAAGTTAGTTCTAGACTGGATCGGGGTGAGGCACTGAATGTCATATATATATCTCCAAAGTATTTGATACTGTGCCCCATAAAAGGTTGTTAAGTAAAATGAGAATATTTGGACTTGGGGAAAATGTTTGCAAGTGGGTAAGTAACTGTCTCAGTGATAGAAAACAAAGGGTGATGATTAATGGTACATACTCAGACAGGATCCCTGTTACTAGTGGGCATCACAGGTGTCAGTATTGGGCCCTATTCTCATTAATAGATTAATTAGCGATCTTACACATGGATTGCACAGTATAATATCAATCTTTGCAGATGATACTAAGCTCCATAAAGTAATCAACACAATAGAGGATAATGTTTTATTACAAAGGGATCTGTACAGGTTAGAATCCTGTGCAGAGAAGTGGCAGATAAAGTTTAACACAGATAAGTTTATGCACATGGGAAGTAAAAATCCTATCCATGATTAAAAGGAAAAACGCTGGGAAACGAGTGCCAAAGCGAAGGACTTGAGAATCTTAGTGGACACTAAACTTAATTGTAGCAGCTAGTGTCAAGCAGCAGCTGCCAAGGTAAACCAAAGGTTTAGACATAGAAAGGGATTCTTTACTGTAAGAGCAGTGAGACTGTGGAACTCTCTGCCAGAGGAACTTGTCATGGTGAATTCACTAACAGAGCTCAAAAAGGGTCTGGATACATTTCTAGATGTAATATAATAAGTTATAGTGACCAGGATTCTGGAGAAGGGTCACTGGTCCAGGGATTTATTCCGATTGCCAGATTGGAGTCAGGAAGGAATTTTTTTTCCCTAAAATGAGGCTTCTACCTCATGGGGATTTTTGTCTTCCTCTGGATCAATGCTAGAGCACAATTGGCTGAACTGGATGGATGTCTATCTTTTTTCAGCCTTAAAAACGATGTAACATGTATTGGAAAAATCTGTAGAAATAGAAGGTGAACTCCAGCTGCATATTTTGCTATGAAAGGTAAGAGAATAGGTCAGTAGTAGAGACCACCTACATAGCACTCTAGAAATGAGCAAGGCATATGAGAAGCCTATAGGCACACATCCCCACAAGAGTGACCTAAAACTATGAATATATTTTACAAATTGCACAATGACTCCGGTGCCCGAGGTGGCCCAACGGCCCTTCTGCCACATACGTAGACACCAGTATTATAAATGGCACATAGTATGTGGGGAACTGGTTGCTAAATTTTGTACGGAGGCCTGGAAGTTTCAAGTTTTGCCTGTGGGCCTTATGGTAAATATTAGTGGATAATATACTAACCCCTGCATAGGAGATGAAAGCGTGGACACAAACAGCCAGAAGTCACATGTAGAAAATCCACACTAAGTACTAATTGTTAGTAGGCCTCAGCAATGTCACACATGTCATCCCAACCCTCCACTTTTCTTCCAGCCTTGGGCAAGGTATGCTATGCCAGTCAGCGACCAGCCACACCCGTAGACAGCAGCAGATTACAAAACATTTACGTGCATGGCTTTTCTATCCAGCATAATTGGATGGGTTATTATAACACTGTGTGATAATACATCAGCTGCGCTTAGGAACATACGAACAAAGCGGAATAGAATATTGTGGATAAGAGACATCTAATAAGAAAGTATAAATGCTTAGGATTCCAGGTGCAATATGCATCATCCAACCCCGTGGTAAAGCCTTGGCTATTAGACTAGGTTTACACGTACTACATTTGTTTCTGCCATTGTAAATCTTTGCCATACACCTAGGGCGACATGTATGAATTCAAATACGTACTTTTTTTTTTTTAACTTGGCGCCGACACCACAGTTCTAAATAGATATAGAAGAATGTAGAATACGAGAGATTTTTGGCGCATTACATAGAGCTTAATGCGGCAACTCGTTGGGCATAGTTACTGCCGTCAAACTTGGCGCACTAAACCCTATGTAATGTGCCAAAAATCTGTCGTATTCTACACTCTTCTATATCTATTTAGAACTGGAGTGTCTGCGGCAAGTAAAAAAACAGTACGCATACAAATACATACATGTCACTCTCTTATGTTTATTGTAGAAATGAGATTTGAGTGTGTAGAATAGCACAGTTTTGCCTCATTCATAGAGTATTAGTGCTCAAGTTTGGCGCATTACACTCTATGCCATACTAGTTTGTTGCGCATAAACTCTATGTAATTCCCCAAAAATCTTCATACTGTCGATTCTACACTCTTCTATATCTATTTAGAACTGGAGTGTCGGCGCCAAGTAAAAAAAAGTACGCATTCGAATTCATACATGTCGCCCCTATAGTTTTTGTAGAAAGTGCAAGGATTTCCCCCTGATAAGCACAGTTCCTTGGAAGCAGTATTGTGCATCAGAAGCGTGTCAAATTCAACCCAAATCCAAGCGCTTTGATTTAGGTTGACCTGAACTGAATATTGACTTAATTCCCCCCCCAAAATATCATCTTCTAACCATAACCATAATTTAGGATTTTTAAAGGCATAGTCCAGTGGAGGAAAATGGATCTAAAAGCGGTGTTCCCACCATGGACTTTGATAGCACATCCTACTGATAGGTCACCCAAGTCTGGTAGGTGCAAACTCACCTTGAATGAGAGCGGGTGCACGAGTCTCAGTTTTGTTCTAGGGGTGTTCAGAGTACAGGTGAGCAGTGTGTTCACTTTCAAGGTTCCGTTCCCGAGATAAGTGCAGGACCCAGAGGTTGGATTCTCACCTTTTAGAGCAGTGTTTCTCAACTCCAGTCCTCAAGACCGACCAACAGGTCGTGTTTTCATGATCTCCCACAGAGTGCACTGACAATAATTACCTCACCTGTGCAATACTGAGGAGATCCTGAAAACTTGGCCTGTTGGTGGGTCTTGAGGACTGGAGTTGAGAAACACTGTTTTAGACTTTAATGGCATATCCTATCCGTCCTCTTCTCACTATGGCAACAACTCAAACTAGTATTGTCTAAATCCAGAGAATATACTACAGGAGAGAAAAATGACCAGTTAGGGCAGGCATCCTCAAATTGCGGCCCTCCAGCTGTTGGGAAACTACAATTCCCATCATTCACACGGTTATAGATTATATAAATGCATGATGGGAGTTGTAGTTCCCCAACAGCTGGAGGGCCGTAGTTTGAGGATGCCTGAATTAGGGAGTGGTGGTGGGGGTCTAAATCCAGGGGATATACTGAAGCCGAGAAAGTGACCAGTCAGAGGAGGGCCGTGTTGGGGGATGGAATCTACATCGAGAGGATAAACGACAGCAGAGAAAGTGACCAGTTAGGCCATGTCTCTACTGGACACATTTTCAGTCCTTTTTTCTGTGTTTTTCACTTTTGAAAACTGCTGAAAAAAAAACTACTGGAAAAACAGGTCGCATAGACTTTAATAGTAAAAATGTTATGTAGTCTCCACAGAACATTTTTTCGTGCTTTTTTTTTTTTTTTTTTTTTGTGTTACAAACGACTGATCAAGGCAGAAAATTTACTATTAAAGTCTATGTAAAGCCTGGACATTTTTTGGCGCCTTTTTTTCAGAAATCCATAGCAATTATATGGGGCCGTTCACATGGTTATCCGACCAATATTTGTCCCGTTTTTGTGCCGTGCACACGGCCCTGGTGGACGGCTTTTCTCTGCGGTTTCGTGGAGAAAAGCCCACCCCCTTCACATAGGCATGTTCATATTCCTTCTGAAAACCAGACGGAAGAAAGAACATGTTCCATGTTTTTCGGACCGCCGGCAGTCTGAAAAATTGCCGGGAGGAAAATCCGTGCAGTGGGGACGGCTGCAGAGATTTTCCATTAAGGTCCGTGTAAAAGTTTTTCAGCCGGTTTGCAAAATCAAGGAACCAGCTGAAAAACCGTGCCGTGGGGACATGGCCTAATGCTGTGCATTTCTGCAAAAAAAAAAAAAAAAAAAAAAAAGTACCAAAATAAACCGGTCGTTTTTTGAGCTGCTCTTGGTTTTCAGTGAGTTTTTTTGTCCAATGCAGTGTAGACCTAGCCTTGGCAGTGCACCAACACAACTGGCTTTATCTAAGGTCCCTAGGATGGTTGCAGACATCTCTGATCTGTCAAGCCAATTGACCCTTTAAACGCCACTGCAACAATAACTTTTGTACACAGTATACCCTAAAAGTAAAAAACACAGTTTGAAGCTTAAAACACAAGTAACTTGCTTTAATTTATGAAGGGTATGTATTTGAATATGTGGCACACAATTCTATAGTCATGATAAGTTTAAAAGCTCTGGGGGGTAGTAGAACGGAGATTTCAATCTGCAGATCAATGCGCGGTGTCAGAACAAACATGAGCACATTCCTTAACAGTTGGTTGGAAGCAAAGTATACTTCATGAATTCATTCCCCGCTGAGCCTCAACGCTGATGAATGGCGTTGGTTGATTGTTAACTACTCTGTGTAGAATTTAACAAGATGTACTCAGTGATAAGCACGGGTCTACGGAGGGGAATAGGCAAGCAATATTAGCCTTTAAAGGGCTTGTCTCGCTACAAGGATTGCTGCTTTTTATGGTAAAGATCTTGCAAAAACAAGTCACTTTGCAATAGGTGTCCATTTACAGTGTCCTACCTATCCTTAGATCTCCCCTCTTGTATGGGCTGCATCAGCCCCTCAGGTCACTATCATACATGGCAACTTTTGAAAGTAAAAAAGCAGGAGATTTGAAGGTGGTGTGGGCGTGCCAAAATTTGCATATCCACACCCATCTTGCATTATGCCACGCCCCCTTCGAAAAAGCCACACCCTATCACCCTGTGTAATGGCTCTGGAAGAGAGCTCAATTTGGTTTTGGCGTCACCCAGGTTCCCTGGACTGTTGGATGGTCTATACAGCATCCAGGAGAGCTGGGAGATACCGCCAAACTGTGCCCCAAAAGGTAGGTATCTCGGTGGCCTATTTGAACCCTGTAACCAGGTAGTAGCCTCCTGTAGCCAGGTTAATGTCCCCTTCTAGCCAGGTAGCTGTCCCCATTAGCCAAATAGTGCCCCCATTAGCCAGATAGTGCCCCCATTAGCCAGATAGTGCTCCTTACAGCCAGTTAGTTCCCAATAGCTAGAATGCCCCTGGCCGGGCAGATGCCACCTTTATCCAGTACATGCCCCCAGAGCAGGCAGAGGCCCCTGAGCCATGGCAGATGGCCCCAGAGCCAGGCAGTGCCCCCTATAGCTAGAAACAATAAAATAATAAAACCTACTTCCCACTCCTCCCCTCACAAGCACTCAGTCACTGCACACACACCCCTCTCTTCACAGGCAATCAGACACCCCCCTCCCCACGCACACCCCTCCCCCCCCAGGCAATCAGACACCCCCCTCCCCACACTCTCCTGTCCTGCCGACATTCTAGTTCTTCAAACTTGGGGGGGAAGGGGGCGGAGCTTCGCTGGTCCAGCTAAGCCCCGCCCCCTTCCCCTGCAAAGCTCTTGCAGCTTCCTCTGAAGCTAGGAGAGCATTGCCGGCGGCTGCACAGGACAGAGGAAATAGGGCGGCGTCAAGAGACACTGCCCGATGCCTCTGTACACAGATAACCTCCAGCTTCTCTAAAGAGGCGGGTTGTTAAGCCACCCAAGCGGGAGTGCGTGACACGGCCCCCATTAGCGGGAGTGACCCGCCAAAACCGGGAGGGTTGGCAACTATGGGTCACTGTAGCTACAGACCTGTTCAATCTCTCCTGATAGGCTGCCAGCACTGGTTGCTATAGCTACAGACCTGGCTTCTACTGCAGCCTAGTGGAAGTCAGTAAACACGCCCCCAAATTCAAAATGAAACCAAGAAACAGGACTGAGGTAACATGAATCAATGTAGTTAGACAACCCCTAAGTCTAAGGTGCTTCTATAAGGTCTATTGATCACACAAACACACTGGAACCTTGAGATGCGAGTTTAATTCATTCTGTGACCTTGCTCTTAACTCAAATTGCTCTTATGTCAAAGCAATTTTTTCATAATAATGAACTGAAACATCAATCTGTTCAACGCACAATATTTTTTTTTACAGGTTTATAAACAAACATGCACATTGTATACAGAACCGTCTTAAAGGGGTTGTCTCACTACATTGATTCATCTTACCTCAGTCCTGTTTTCTTAGTTTCACTTTGAATTCAGGGGCTTGTTTACTGGCTTCCACTAGGCTGCAGTAGAATCCAGGTCTGTAGCTATAGCAACCAACGCTGGCAGCCTATCAGGATAGATCAAACAGATCTGTAGCTATAGCAACCTGAGAAATGATGCAGCTCATACAAGAGGGGATATCTCAGAATAGGTAGGACATTGTTAATGGACACATATTGCAAAGTGACTTGTTTTTGCAAGATCTTTAATATAAAAAGCAATCCTTATAGTGAGACAACCCCTTTAACAGCATCATGGGCCCCTGGGCAGAGCACTGCAGTGGGCCCTGTCCAAATACCTGACTTCACACTAGGTCATGCCTCTAGCCACCCCGAAACACACCCATATTATCACGCCATTTTTGTCTGAACACTGGCAGCCTACAAGACTAATTGGCAGGGCGCTTTTGGCTCCCTTCTCTACCATGGTTTTTATTTGTTTGCACATCCTAAAAACACACAAACCGTAAAATAAGAAAAGTCAACCATGGGATCCTGAGTATGTTTCTTGCATTCTAGGGACAAGCATACCCCCCTTGGGCAACTGCCTAGTGTGCCCAATGGAAAAGATGGCCCTGATTGTATAAATATGCAATATAACAAAATAGAATGTACAGAAATAAACTTATTAAGTGTATACACCTTGAAAGTCAGACGAAGATGCTGCCGGAGATGGAGGTGGAGGAGATCATTAAACTTAAATGCTCTGTTTTTTTTTCTCCCTTCACCTAGGGTAGGTTCACACAATGTTGCTGTAATGGCAGATGGTTTGCAGAGCAGATTACTTGTTTGAAAATCACGGATGACTTTAGATTAGGAGCTTCTGAGCAAGAGCTGCTGCAATGCACATCTGCTCTCCTTCACTCTTAACTCAAATATTTGCTCTTAACTCAAAGCAAAAAAAAATAAAAAATAAAAATTTAAGCTACTGCTCTGATCTCAATAAAACGCTTAAGTCAAGATGCTCTGAAGCCAAGGTACCACTGTATATCTATAAAACATTAAAATAGAACCGCCATAACATTAAAAAATTCTGCCTAATTCTGGTCCTGCCGCTGGTGAGGCTCACATGGCGTTTTCCACCCTCTTTAGGTGGAGCTGTGCCGCATGATTATAACATTACAAAATTCAGGACAAAACATAGCACAATTTTGAGGTTGTCCCTCAGATTTCTGCCACGCATTACATAATATATTTTCCAGAAGGAAAAATACGCTGTGTGAATCTAACCTAAGCCATTAATAGCTGGTAAGCTGTGAGGTGCAGCCTCCATGGATCAGACTTGTTTTTCTAACACATCCCACAGATGCTTGATCAGATTGAGATCTGGAGAATTTGGAGACCAAGTCAACACCATGAACTCTTTGTCATGTTCCTCAACCCATTCCTGAACATTTTCTGCAATGTGGAGGACATTACCCTGCTGAAACAGGCCACTGCCATAACGGGGTAGACTTGGTCTGTACAACGTTCAGATAGGTGTCAGAGTTACATCTACATGAATGCCAGGAAGTTTCCCAGCAGAACAATTGTCCAGAGAACCACACTGCCTCCATCAGATTGTCTTCACATAGTCCATCCTGGTGACATCTCTTCCCAGGTGACACACAGCCACGTGGCTGTCCACATGATGTAAAAGAAAAACCAAGCCACCTTCTACCATTGCTCTGTGGGCCAAATCTGATGCTCATGTGCCCATTGCAAGCACTTGAGTTGATCATCTGGGGGTCGGCATGAGCGCTCTGACCAGTGTGTGGCTACAAGGTCCCAAACACCGCAAGCTATGGTGCCCTGTTTTTTCCGACACCTTTCTTTTATGACCTGCAGGAACTTTTTCAGTAATTTGTGCTACAGTAGTTCTTCTGTGGGATTGGACCACACAGACTAGCCTTCACTCCCCAGGCCCAACAAGTAGACTTTGGCACTCACAATCCTGGTCCAATGGACCAGTAGTTTTTCCTCAGACCACTTTCGGTAGGTAGTAAGCACTGCATATCGGTAAACCCCACAATACCTGCTATTTCAGTGATACCGCCCTCAAAAATAGTTTTTAATAAGTAATTATTGATACACACAGAAGCATTTGTAATAGATTGTAAGCTCTTGCGAGTCGGGCCCTCTAACCTTGTGTCTCATCTGTAAGTAACTTTTCATTGTGCAATGTATGTCTTTCTGTCTGCACCTACACCCTCCAAATTGTAAAGTTCTGTGGAATATGTTGGCGCTATATAAATAACGATTATTATTATATGTCACCAGCATGGCTATCCTCTTTGCTGGTTTTACTTACATAAAAAGATATTCATCATCAATAGACTAGAATACATTTACACTATAGACTTTCCTTGTGAATAAAAATCCAGCACAAATTTCTAAGAGAATCTAAAGCAGAAATTGGAGGCTGATCCTTCTTCAGCTATTCAATTTGATATGCCACAGACCCTCACGTGGACTAACATCATTAAAGGGAATGGATCATCAAAAACGACCTACTTATATTTTTATGTTAAACACATTTTTAAAGAATTTTTGGTTGTGTGTGTGTTTTTTTTTTTTTTAAATCTATAAAATCAGTATAATTTTTTTTTTTTTAAATCCTGAAATCCTGCAGTTTTCACTTTGGCCACTAGGCCTAATGATATTCTGAGGCTTCCTGTTCTGTAGAGAAAGTCTCCCCATCATCAGTACAGGCAGGATTACACTGAAAAGTTAACATTAATGTGTACAGATAAAACAGGATGCACCATTTACAATCTGAGATAGTCACAGCTCCCCCTATCCTTCTCCCTGCACTCTCACTTCTTCCCAGGTCACAGAGCCTACGAATCTCTCCCATAGAAGCCAATGGGTCTGCTCCTGCTCACAGGCTCCTATGTCCATGTAGCTGCTGTAAAGCATCTCTCTAAAACAGGGGTGTAATTATAGAGGGTGCAGGGTTAGCATAAAAAGCAGGTAGTGTTAAAAGCCGCTTAGGCAAGAAAACTTGTAAGGCGGAAGTAGTGGATCCACTGTACCACCGTAAGTGGTGGTATAAGCCACGTCAGGGAGCGGAGTCTAAGGAGCATCTTGGTCTTTGCAGCAAGGCCCGTTGGTTTTGTGTGACTGGAGACTCCCAGGTCGCAACCCCTGATGCGACTAGCTTGCAGTAACGGCCAGGGTGTTGCATGGTACAGGATCGGCAGGCAGATGCGCAGTTGGGGACAAGCAGAAAGGTCAGGGTAGGCAATGTGGTCAGGATAAACTAGCAGAAAGGTTCGGTACACGGAATGACAGGATAAATGCAAAACTAATTCTCCAAGACCACCAATACACAAATACTCTGGCAGAGTGGTCAGGGCGTGGATGCAAGATATAGGGTTAGCACCCAGCAATTATCTAATTACTGGCACGCTGGTCCTATAGATTTCAAAGAGCTGGCGCGCAGGACCTAGGGATCAAGACTGCGCCCCGGCACACAGCACAGGGAAGCAGGAACAGGGAGAGGTGAGTATGCTGCGGTGGAGACCCGGGGAATATAAGCGAGTCTGTGGCCCCCACGTGCAACTCATGACAAAGCCGTCCCCATACGCTGGAAACCAGAGATCCAACTCTGGAAACTGCACCTACCTCGAGAAATGGGCCAAAAATACTCCTACTTAAACCAATGGGAGTTCTGGGTACAGCGGAGCGTTGTGCTAAGAAATATCCTATCAATGTTTGTGCTGGGAAAACCCCTTTAAAGGGTTCAATGTCAAAAACTGAAGGCATGTCCTAATTTGTTGACTGGTGGAGGTCCGACTACTGGGACCCTCACCATTCTGAAGAAAGAAGATTGCGTTGGTTTAGTGGTGCAACTTCTTCCAAGTCTCAAGCTACACAATGAAGGTCCTGGGACCCCAAGTGATCAGAAAGTGATGACATAACACTTTAAGATGAAGAGTGTTTGCCTCACACAAGCCTTGACCTTTTAGCGGAAAACCTAAGATCCAATTCATACGGCTTATTTACATGTACACACTAAAAAGTTCCTGTCGTGCCAGGTAAGACAAGCTATGGAAATGCTGCAGGCAAAAAGCAACTAGAATAATGAGTAACCAGTTCTGGCAATTAAAGGGTTTCACAAACTGTAATGGAAAAAAGGTGGGAGTCCTGTTGGCAATGGGGAGTGGGAGTCAGTTATTTTTTATGGAATACAAAAAAAAAAAACCCACATAATTCTCACTAATGAATGACCATAGTGATTTCGTGCCAGCGTCTGACCCAGAGATGCCGGCAAAAAAATTATTTATTCAAACTACCAAGTGATAGAGTATCTCCCAGAGTTCCTGTGCTCGATGAAACCTGTGAGCTGCGCCGTGGATATGCCATTGTTTTCGATGGCTCTGTGCCAGACGAAAGAACGCTGTTTCATCTTGCAAACCACAGAACAAAGCTTCAGTCTATACGGCCAAACATTCCAAACAAGACAAGCATTATAGAAGCACCGAGACAAGAAAAAGCCTTCACTGAGAGACGCGGAGAAAAGGACTTCCAATGACTCTGACAAGGCGGTCAAAATATTGACTCCAAAATATGGAAAAGAGCAAATTTCCTCCGATTTATCACTCAGAAGGGAAGAACACTTCTGGATGATAAAAGCGGCTTTCATACTCGTTTACAGCAGGCAGTAAGAAGCAAGATGTAATAAAGCTGGTTCCGAGTGTAACCTAGTGGCTGACGATATACTGAACTCTTTAACCCCTGACCGCTGCAGTCAGTTATGACCATCCCGATAGAGCCCCATTTTTTAAATCTGACATGTGTCACTTTTATGTTGGAATAACTTTTTGATACATTTACCTATCCATGTGATTCAGACTGTTTTCTCATGACACAGTGCTTCAAGTTAGTAATACATTTTGGTCAATAAAATCCTTGGTTATTTGTGAAAAATATCAAAATATTCTATAAAATTTATGAACTTTTTAATATGGCATTTCTTCTTCTTTGTATGTTTTGTTATGTTATATTATATTATATTATATTATGATAAGACACCGTTTATTATTCTATATATCAGAACCTGGTATTTTATATAAAACTTAATAAAATTTTCATGTTTCAAAAAAAATGTATGAACTTTTTTGCCATTTTCAAACACCAAACATTTCTGCATGTAAGATAGTTATACTACACAATATAGCTTATAACATTTACCATATGTGTACTGTAGGTTGGCATTTAAATATATATTTTTTTTGCATTAGGAGACTTATAAACTTAGTAGTAATTATTTACATTTGCAACATGTTTTTTTTTAGGAACCAGTCCAGTTCTGACGTGGCTTCGAGGGGCCTCTTTTAGATATCCTCATAAACGGCTAAGAAACTACCCCCACCTTAGGGGCCGTTTACCCGGCAATGGACAAATACCGGTCAGTTTATCCGACCGGTGTTTGTCCAGTTTTTTTCTTGCCCCCCCGGCCGTGCGGAGAGGGGTGGCGGCCGTCCCCCCTCCCATGCTCATATTCCGTCCGAAAATCAGACGGAAGAATGTGCATGTAGAATGTTTTTCAGGCCGCCGGTGTTTTGAAAAACCGCCGGGTAGAAAACCCGTGCAGTGGGGACTGTTGCACGGGTTTTCCATAGAAGCCCGTTGTGTTCGTTTGCGGCCGTTTTTTCAGACGGTTTGCGGTTTTGCAAACAGTCTGAAAAATCAGCCGCAAACCCTTGCCGTGGGGACATGCCCTTAAAGTATTCAAAATAGCATTTATGAATCTTATCTCTCTATGTGTTTCAAATAAATTAAAGTAAAGGAGAGTTGAAGATTTTAAAATTTCACTTTTTTTTTTTGCAGATCCACAGTGGATTATAAAAGAGAAATGTAACTCAATATTGATTCCCCCCCGATTCTGATGTTTTTAAAGATATCCAATATGTGGTCCTTTTTGACTCGACCCCAAGCCTCAGAATAGTAGGAGCGCCTACTGGATTTTGAGGTCTCATTTTCATTACAATTTCCTTTAAGAGCCATCACAGGTTTGCAGACGCCCTAAGGTGCTAAAACTTAATAAACGCCCTTATAAAGACCTCATATTGGAAACTACACCTCTTAAGGAATAGATTCAGGAGTGTATTGAGTATATCGCAGGTGTTTCACAAATTTTTTTAGCGCTGGGCTGTGAAAATTAAAAATAATTTTTCCAACAATCTGCAATTTTAGCTTAAAAGTTTTAATTTCCACAAGGAATCCTGGGAAACAAAATGGACCCCAAAATGTATTGCACAATTTATTCCATTCCAAGTTCAGCAATACCCTATTTGTGGGTGTGAACTATTGTTTGGGCACATGGCAGGGAACGCCATTTTGATTTTCAAACACAGACCTTGGTGGGTGCCAGAACAGGTGAAACCAGAAGTCACATTATTTTGGATTAAACAAAAGAAGATAGGGAGGGGGAGACAAAAGACAGAGCACCCTAGTGCAATCAATGGAGTTTCCACAATAGTAATGGTTAGTATATAACAAATACACTAACCTTTGGGAGTTGTACAATACGAGGCACAACCCTCCCTGGAGCTTCAAAATAAGAACTGGATTATAGAAGTTCTGTATAAGGCCACGTATAAATAAACTAAGTGTATTGTAGGTGTATGGAACTGGATGAACTGCCAGGTGCACGAAACGCGTCTTCCAATAAAGCAACAACTTTTTTAATTAAGAAGTCCAGTGCGGATTCTTCTCTGTGGCAGTAGGAGGTTTACTGATGAATAGACCTCACGACAGTTTTGGTTATTTTGGATTAAACACCCTTCAGGGATCTAATTCAGGGGTTTATTGTGCATGCACAGGTTTTTCACAGTTTTTTGGGCCATGAAAATAGGGAGAGGGGGAAACCCACAGTTCCGCCATTATTTTTTAGGCTTCATTTTTACAGCATTCGCCGCGTAGCACAAATGACAGGATAATTTTACTATGCTGGTCGGTGCAATTACAACGATATACATTTTATTTAGCTGTAATTATAAATAAGATTGTAAAAAAATTGCATTTTATGTGGTCATAGTCTGACCGTCATAACTTTTTTATTTTTCTGTATATGGAGCCGATTAAGAGCTTTTTTTTGCGTGATGACTGGACTTTTTATTGGTACCATTATGGGGTTCATATGCCATTTTGATTACTTTTTGATCAAAGTTTTTGGGAGGAACAAAATCCTGGTATTGTTTTTTCATATTTTACAATAGTCACCGTGTGGTATAACTATTACTTTACTCACGCGATTGATACAATTACAAATTACAGAGATACCAAATTTATATACTTTTTGTAATGTTTTATTGCTTTTACACAGTAAAACCACTTTTATTCAGAAAAGAAAACATATTTTTACATCGTCATAGTCGGAAAGCCATTAATTTTTCTGTTTACGAAGTCGCATTTTTATTGGTACCATTCTGAGGGGTGGGGGGTTATAAGACTGCACTTTTAAATCGTTTTTTTTTTTTTTTCTTTAAAGGCAGGGTGAAGAAAACACATCAATCCTAGTAGTGCTTTTCAATTTTGACGGTGCTCACCGTGTAGTATACGCAACATGTTAGCTTTACTCCGTGGGTCAATATAATTACGTCGATACTCAATTTATATAGTTTTTTTTTTATGTTGTAGCACAAAAAAGTGTTTTTATTGTGTAAATCAATATTTATGCATCATTATCTTCTGAAAGCCATAACTATTTTATTTTTCTGTATACAAAGGGCATTCTTCTGCGTGACAAACTGATGTTTTCATTGGTACTACTTAGACTTTTATATAACTTTTTGATTGCTTTTTATTCTATTTTATGTGATGTGGGATGCACAAAAAGTGCAATTCTGCGACTTGTTTTCTTACACCATCCATCACACAGGTTAAATAAAGTGACAGATTTACAGGCTAAGTCATTGCACACGTGGCGATACCAAGTATGCGTACTTCATTTATTGTTGATCTTTTTTGTGACAATTGCCGTTTGATAATGGGAGAGGGCGGTGTACGGGTTTTACTTTTTAATATTTTCTTTTACTTGTTCACATAAGAGATTTGAATTACTGATCATTAGATCACTGTTACAATTCATAGCAGTACCGCCATGCATTATAATGGTCAATCACTATGCCCAGCCAAGCACTGAGGGCAGAGCCGGGCCTAGTGACGTCACAGGAAAAGAGGGTTGCTAGAGAGAGCATCGGCAGCCATGACTGTGTTGCGGGGGTGCCGATGCAGACAGAGACAGCTCCCTCCTCCTGTGTTCCCCTTAGATGCTGTGGTCTCGATTTATTGCGGCAGCTAAAGGGTTAATCACCAATGAGCTCCATTCGTGGGAGACACAGCATGGTGCTAGCTGTAATATACAGCTGGTTCCATGCTGCGATGGTGCGGGCCCCACCTGTGAGCCTGCACAATGTCCAGGACATATCTGTACGTCCATTTGCAGGAACAATTTCCCGCACAAGGCAGTTCGGTCGCTCCAATGTCAGGGAGGGGTTAAAAGGGTTATCTAGTCTGTAAAATAGAGGGGAAAAAGAGAGGAAAAAAATTGGGGACACACATGGGTTGGCTGAGAGTGGCTACAAAGAGCACCCATGCACTGCACAGACCACTCAGTTAATACAATGATGGCGATGTAGAACAATCAAATTCTTTCTTCCAAGCTCTACCATAGATTACAGCTGATCGCTGGAGTCACTAAATGGCATCCGTGACCATGAAAACAGGCACTGAGCAGTAATTCTAGGCACCAACAGAGTGCTTTATTTCATGGCAAGAAGGCCAACACAGCTCACTAACGCCAACCAAAAAGGGAACTCAAAATACCAAACCAATCAAACTCCCACCCCCTCCCCTGTTTTAGCAGCAGCAGGTGGACAGCCTCCTCCTGAATTCTGGCTATTTGTGTCCATGCTTTCAACTCCTATGGAGAGGTTAGTACTGATTTAAAAGGTGCTCCAGAGTCATGAGAAAACAGTCTCGGGAATCATATGGATAGGTAAAAGGATCAAAAAATTATTCCCACTATAAAAGGACACATCACATTTAGAAAATGGGGCTCTGTCAGAGGTTAAAACTGACTGCCTCCTTAAATGGGTTTTGCCATGAAGTAAAATTGACGCGGGAAGTTTGAAAATTAAATAAAACATTTTCACCATTCATCATTATTAAAAATTCTGCACTGTTTTTGTTTTAGCTTCTCCTTTAGTGATCCATAGTTTACAACTCGTCTCCAGGTGATACGACCAGGGCTGAGAGCTCCTCAGTAATGGTCGCACATGCTCAGACATCACCTCTCCTCTCAGGAAGCTACTGAGTGTTCAAACCCCGGGTGCTGTCATTCTGCTCCTGTTCTTTGGACTAGTTAGTAATAAGTCAAAGAAGGCAAAAAAAAAACAACAAAAAAAAAACCCTCGATGAGGTTTGTGCATTGATAAAGAGGAAAAAAAAATCCACAGGTTAAGTTCCTGCAGGGATTTGAACCAAGAATCTTTGTGCTGTAAAGCAAAATGTTACCTCTGAGCTACAATGTAGCTACTTATAAATCTATACATAAACAGAACTTTCTTTGACTAGAGAGGAAAGGCCTGGTGATGCCATCCTGCTGGGTCACATGATATGCAATTCAAACAAATCACACACCCCCCTTCTGAGCACACAGAGCTGAAGAGCTGGATACAGGAGGTATGAAATGAGATCGTGGCAAAACCCCTTTAAAGGATTAACTAGCCAGTTATATCAAGCTAAATTAATGTTTTTTAATGTCTACCATTACATTGAAATTACAGGCGTTGTCTCCCTGTAAACAATGATGGCATATCACTAGGATATGCCATCAATGTCTGATAGGTCTGGGTCCCAAGTGGGACAAAAATCTCCTACTTGAGCCCTGACCATCTCTGTTGAGAACAGAGATGTGGTCGTTATTCTGCCTTAGACATAAATGGAAGATCCAATTACAGCAAAGCAGCGCTGCTCAGCAAAACTCAGAACTAATCGAGTTGTTTCATAGAGCCTGCTCTTCACAGCCAGCTTTAGAATCCCATTTCCTGTTCAGGCTGTGGACAGTTCTACAGCAGGGATTAGTATATTCGCTCTGCTATTACCAGCTGAGCCTGTTAGAGAGACACTGCTAACGGAAGGGTCTACACTGCAGGGCAGAAGACTATAGAGCTCTCAAGGTTGAAATTTGTCAGTAATAAAGATAATAAGGTCCTTCTGCTAGAGCAGAAGCCCTGAAACTCCCATAGACATGAATGGGAGTTGAGTTTAGTTGAGTGATGAGGTTTGGCTGTAATTGGATCTCCATTTCATGTCTAAGGAGGAGTCCCTGTTCTCAACAGAGAGGTGGTCAGGGCTCTAGTAGGTGATTGGTTTTTGTCCCACCTCTGGGACCCACACCTAACAGACAATGATGGCATATCCTCAGAACATGCAATCATTGTTTACAGGGAGACAACCCCTTTAAGCTAATCATTTTGGCGAGAACTCCGCTTTAAATACAAATGGGCCACATGTATGAAACGGTTTTGGTCTAAAACTCACTCACTTTTTTCCCCATAGAAACCTATGGGGAAAAAAAGTGAGTGAGTTTTAGACCAAAACCGTTTCATACATGTGGCCCAAAGAGTTAGGAGCTAATCATTTTTAATAAGGTTATTTGCTAACCAAATCTGGATATACCCAGACTAAGTAACCTAAGACTAGCACTTGCCTAGGTGAGATATGGAAAAGCTTTAGTTATCTTTATTTAGGAAAGCAGTGTAGTGTATTATGGAGCCTTAGGTATAGCAGAAATAGGAATGTTAGTTAGTGGCTATAGGTTAGCATTTCAGGTTCTGTCACCAGTTGTAGTCTGCCTAGTAACAGCAGCTTCATAGCCCCAGCCAATAGGAACCTGAATCTCCTTGGAGCAGGAAGGGGGGGGGGGGGGTTAGCTGTCAGCAGGGGGTGGGATTTAGATAAATAGTGAGACTTAGAGAAAATCAGGGTTCTGCCTGAGACTGCCAGAGTCTGCAGCAAGTAGGAGCAGAATTCTCATCATCCTGGCTAGGAGATGAGAGGAGGCAGATACACCTGGAAGGGCAAGGAGCAAGCCTAGGAGTAGAAGGACTCGTATATAGTTACCCTGTCTACAGGAAAAGCAAGCCGGGAGGGAGCCAGGGCAGAACTTCGCCCTCTGGCCGGAGCGCATTAGAGAAACGGCAAGAAGCCTCAACTACAGCAGGACGGACGTGGTAGCCCCCTGAGCTGAGTGGAAGAGCCACTGAAGTACAGTCAGGTTAGAGCAGTGAGATTGGCATGGAGGAAGCCCCCTCAGGTACTGCTGGGCGAGTGCATGGTTCCAGAACTGTGTGAATCTTAATGCGAGCGACAGGATTGTTCTGCAATTGTCGTTGCTGGAGGAAGAAAAAGTAGTAAAGCCTCAGTTCTCCCGGTCAGCAAGTGTTGTGTCTTTTGTCTTTATTTGTACGCCAGTAAACAGAGTCCCACATCGTCTCTCCCCGCAATAAAACGGATCTGAGTGGGTTGCTGGTCCTCGCCCACCTTCTTACAACTACACCAGATACATCAGGAAACTAGCTTGCAGTCGCAAACTACAACAATGTTAAATCTGCAAGACTCAACGAAAAGCTAAATATGCCAAGGCCGTCTTTCCTGCCTGATAAGAAAGTGCAGACAAATCTCTGCATTGTGATCTAGCAGACAGAATAACTAGTGTAAGAAATACTTCACCAAGACAACTCCTTCTCTAAAAGAGGTTGCCTCAGGTCCAGCTCCTGATAAACGGAGGGTGTTTTCCAGAGGAAATCTTGTCTGGCAACACCTTTCCCTTGCAATTATAGGGTGTATACTCATGTTGGACACGCCGCCTCAGTCACAGGCACTCTTTCGTAGAGACTCTAGTCCAGTTTGGCCAAGGGAGTGGGGTTTCAAGAAGGCATCCATCCCCTGAAAAACATATGCCCCGATAGAGTATATGGACAAGGGTCTTCTTCCCTTCTATGTTACATGTTTTTTTTCCCCAAATGGAAAATACCCTACATAAAATCTAGACAGAAATCCGAGGCCAGATCTTGGATTTCTGCTTTGGATGGTAACTTTGCAGAGGTAGTTTTTATCTGTGATTTAGACTTGGTTTTAGTCCCACCTGAATAGGACCGAGCCACGTCAAGGCTGCCCAACGTGGAATCCAGGCAGGATCCACTTCAAAAGTATGGACGTCAATATTTTTTTTGTCTGCAAAACAGATTTGAGATCCATGGTGTAAAAGATCCGCCCTTTTTTTTTTAGGTTCCGATTCTTGGAGTCGCATTCCAGGCAACATACGTTTTCAAAATATAAGGCCATTTGCAAATAAAATAGTTTTCAGTTCAATCTCTTATTTTGGAGTTTTTAGCACTTTTCCTCTTTAAAATGGTTCGATGGGAAGGGGAAAAAAATAAAAGTTAAAATGGGGTCAGGATGGGTAAAAAGCAAAAAAAAAAAATGTAGGTTGTATTGTGTAGACAAGTTATTGCTGCAGTGGTGTTTAGAGGGGTTAACTGGACTGACAGGCCAGACTTGCCTACAACCACCCTGGGGACATAAGATAAAATCAGTTGTGCTGGTGCACTGCTAACTGATCACTTTCTCTGCTGTATTATATCCTCTGGATTTATACCCCAATCCCCACCTCTTAGACTAGTCTTCTGGATGCTTTTTAGAAGCATTGTCCGAATCCGTCCCTAGTCGGTTCAACCAAGATTGTTAAGAGACAAGGAAAATCAGGTTCAGGACAACCAGAACCCCAATTTTTTTTTCTCTCGGTCCCTAGCCTTAAGTGTAGCCCTGACCCTAAGTTGAAGTTATTGTCAGGGTTTTTAGGCATTTTTAGGGTCGACTTACCTATTCTACTCTAACATCACTTTTGGTGAACCCTCAAGTTCCACAGAGAGGTACGTTAGCCATAAAAAGGCCTAAAAGGGGATGTCCAGCAAAGGAGAACTTATCTTAAATTGGGCCAGGCTGCCAAAAAATAGCTATACTTATCTAGTTGTCCCCATCACTGCCTCTTCAGAGCTCCCAGGACCTGCTTCTATTGACCTGACATGCTGTAAACGTTTATGCTCCATTGTAAGACGAGCAACTGGAAATAACAAGGAGTTTGTCTCGGGGAGCTCTGCAGCAGCAACCACCATAGGGGTCAGGTAGGCAAGCATAAAACTTAAAATCCTCAAAGCAAGCCCATTTATAGAGACCATTTTAGAAGATCGGTATCAGGTATTTGCGACCGAAAAGTTGGAAAAATCCCTCCAAACTTTTTCAGGGTATAGATGCTATAAAATAAGGCAGTAGCGATGCAGCTGGCAGCACGTTTTTAGTAGCAGCTATAGTAGGCAGTCTGTGCCCATTTTGAAGGAGTCCTTATAAAAATTAACAGACTCCAAAAATATACAATAAAATGATACAGTTAGTTCAATGTGGTGCCAAGAGTAAGAGGAATTGGGTCTTGCCAGTGCTACTGCTCCCGTATCTTCAGCCTCATCAGATGAGGAGTTTAATTTTGAAAAGTATTTGGATGACATGGAACCGACAAAGCGTTGCCGCAGGGGAAAAGATTCCACTCCTATCGCAAACAGATTGACCAGATTTCAGCAACATTTTTCACTTGCTTTCAAAGAAGTAGAAGAGTTCAACAATTCATCAGAACTGACTGCATGAGGCAATTCCTTTATACCCTGACATTGTTAGAGATGTTACCCATGTGGTTACCACTTTCCCACCAACCCAAGTTAGTGTAGAGAGGCCGTTCTCTAGCCTGGAAATGAGATCAGATTTGAGGATATCTATGAAGAAGGATCTGATGGAGTGGATACTATTTCTCAGAACTAATTCATAGACTCAACAAATGTTATTCAGGACATTTTTGTTTTATACTGGTTTTTCCCCATTTACTGCAGCGTTTTGGATATTTACAATTTAAAGTTTGTGTTCTAAAGTTGTTTCCAATAAATACATTTTACACTGACAAGCAAAAGGGTAACAAGGCTTTGAACTTTTGACTTTCAGGCTCCATATCTCTCCATCCACTACAGCTTTGAACACGAGACTCCCATCATTTTATAGAAAGTTATCTTGGCCATCTCATAGCTAAATTTGATTTGCAACTATTTAGCATCTGCTTAGTTATGTAGATTCTTCCCATGTAACTGCATTACGGTTTTGTGGAACAAGCTTTTTCTTCTTGTATAGTACAACCTGTTCTCACATTCCCTATTAGCTCAGTGTGTGATTAGGTCGATTCCCAAGGAAAAGGTCACTGTTTCAAATCGAGTAGCAGCCATGAAGATTTCCCAAGAAAAGAGAAACTGCATCATTCACATGGATAGCGATTTCTCGGCCAAGAAAATTGCCAAACTGCATCATGTGAGGCCATAACGGCTAGAAGAATATTCAATGAAGTCCATCCATCCATTCAAAAGCCAAGAGGTGGACATCTAGGCAAAATATCAGAGTCAACACGTCAGCTCATCACAAGGTCTATCAGTTGTAATGCGACAGACACAGCAATGGAGAAGGCTCGTAGGCTTCGTAAGAGTGAGATCACAGATGTCCATGCAAGCACCGGGCAACATACATTACACAGTTCTGGAATGATGGCCCGAAAAAAGGTGAAGAAGCCTCGACTTCACTCTTGTCATAAGAAACGTTGGCTCGAGTTTGCAAAAATGGATGAAAAGTGGGAGATTGGAAATGGGCGATTTGGAGTGATGAGATGAAAGTCAATAGACCGGGCTCTGATGGATGCAAATGGGTTTGAAAGAATCAAGGGAAAAGGGGGCTAATGGATCGAGAAATTGAAGGAATTGTCACGTTTGGTGGAAGAAGCCTCATGATATAGGGATGTTTCACAGCCACAGATATTATATACTTGACCAGGATCGATGTTGAGCTCAATGCTGAGTTATATGTGAGTATCCTACAAGATGTGTTACGTCATACACTTGAGTACTATGGGGATGAAGAGGACGACATAGTGTCCAGCAGGACAATGACCTGAAGCATACATCAAGGTTGGAGAAGGAATGGTTCAATGACAATGAAGTAGCGTTGCTGTATTGGCCTCCACAGTCCCCTTTCTGATAGGTTCAGGATTCCAGAGAGAAGATGGGTTGGAGAGAAGGCCATATATGTGTGCTGTTCTCTTTAGCCAGAGTTGGGGGGCACCCACTTGCGTACCCCCCCCCTCCACCGCCCGCTCGCCTGTCGTCCCTTGAGTGGAACCAAAACCCTTCAGCCATTTTGGGTATTTACAAATGAAGTGCCATAAAGGTCTCAGAAAGGGAATACCCCTCTGATAATTTACTGCAGCGCCTGGGAGAGGTAAAATATGACAATATGACCCTTGGACCAGAAAATATTGTGCACCCCAGGTCTACAGCAACCTGTAGTCTCTGCAAATTAAAAATTGGTTTCACAAAGCTAAACTCGTAGTGGTTTAGTAGCATAGAGGGGGTATCGGTGTAGAGCATACGTCTAAAAATGCTAGAGAGGGCCAGACTTTGTGAACAGCTAACTGCCTTTTATACCAATAAAGTAAAAGCAGTGTTCAGACATACAGTACAAAGAGTATAAATCTAATCCCAGCACCTCTCTCACTCAAAGACAAAAAATAAAATTCTATAAACTAAGTTATTCAATTAGGTTAAACATGGCTGACACTCCGAGCGATGACTTTTCTAACAGTCCTATTACTATGTAGTTAATAATATAAAATTATTACATATTACTCTCACAGCAGTCCGGTTGGTGTACGGCGTACATTACGCCCATGGGGGAGAAGTGTTACAACACCTGGATTCCTTTGAAGCGGTGTGGCCCATTTGGGATACATATTGTATAACCAATAATCTGGTCTCTCCTTGACACGGTTTAGGATAAGCCCAGCGTTTTTCATTCTCCACCCTTTGTTGATCTTGTGCGTTTTGTCTAGTCTTGTTGGTCTTTAATTTGTGAAGATTGCTTGGTTTATATAAATAACGTGATACAGTTCTGATAAAATATAGGTTTTATTCAGTTTGGAGTCCTTTTTGAACAATCTGCAATATGTCAATATTTGATACGGTATGCCAGCAGTGTCTCTAACAGATAGATATATTTTTCTATTATGGCATAAAGACATCTACATGTTTGTCCATTACATATTTCTGTAATTTGTGAAAATCCTAATAATAAAAAAAAAAATGAAATGTTACAACACCTACCCGCAAAAAAGGCCAATTAAAGTAAAAATAAAGCAGAGTATGGCCAAACAGTTAGCAGCTGCAAATCTCCAAAGGGCATACATACAAAATTGTGCAGAAAATGACATTTTTATTATTACTGCAATAAGAACCCCCCCCCCCCCCCCCCCAAAAAAAAAAAAAAACAAAAAAATAAACTGCTGATGTCAGTCCCTGAAAGATCACTCAACAAATGACACACCTAATATTAATATGCAAGGTTATATTACATATATCATCAGATAGTAAATCATATAAATTAACTCCCCACTACAAATTCTGGAAAAGCACGCTGAGGGGGTAAGTAGGTGCCCATCCGAGATAAAAAAAAAGCCAGCTCACCACTGTGTGGAATGCACGGATCCTCCAGGCAGGAGAGCAAATATATGTACTAGCACTAAGGGTATGTTCAGACGGCGTAACGTCAGTCCGTACTCCGGCGCGTAATCGCGCTACAATACGCCAAAGAATACGGTAATTCATAGATCTCATTGAGAGTTATGATTACCTGTTCTTTCCCCCAGCAGACAATACGAGCCCGGGGAAAGAACGGACATGTCAACTCCTACGTGCTAGGATGGATGACAGTGGGAAGGTACATGCTGGCCAGTGCGTCCTTCTGAAGTTGCGGGTATATAGCAATGCTTACAGTAGGTGCTGTTATATGCCACACACTTTGTGTGAAACTACCCTAAGAGTATGTGAACATGCCATTTTCAATCCGAAAAACATATTGAAAATGGCGTGTAAGATGTATCCAAACACGTACACAGTGTAGTGTGCGTTCGGGTACGTTCTCTGTGTAGCAGAAACATAACCTATAGTTTTAAACAGGGTGTCAGATGCGTAAAACGGATCAAGAATTGTGAATTCTTGGATCAAATCCGTTATGCATCGAAAAACATGTATCATCTGAACGACGATATGTGTTTTACACTGAAATCCACGTAAATCACATCGAGCATAGTTAGATGTGTTTGGGCCCGAAAAACGTACCTAAACACGCATCTAAAAAAGGCAATGAACATCCTCTAGTGCACTTTATTTTCAGTGTAAGGCTCTGTCTACACTGCACAGAAAAACATCCGTTTCAGCGTTTTTCGTTTTCTAAAAACACTGGAAAAACGACTGTAATCATCTCCCATAGACTCTAATGTAAAACCCTCCTGCTGTCTACACGGAGCTTTTTTTCTGCTCGTTTTTTTTACTGGTCGTCTTTTGCAACATGCTCTAAAAAACGCCAGAGCCGGGCAGAAAATTTACTACAGGAGTCTATGTAAAGCGCCGGACGTTTTTTGACACGATTTTTCAATAAAAACCCTCCCAGGAGACCCAAGTCCCACCTATAGTGGGTGTAACAAAGGTTATATCTTATCAAATCTGCATACTAGTGTCCGATGTGTCCTTTTTTGTACCTTTTGTAATAAAATGATCATGCTTTGGTCTCTAACGATTTTTTACGCAATTCATATTTTTTCGCTAAAAATAAGTTTTTTATGGATTTTGGCGCTAAAATCTTTTTCCTAACATTTTGGCGCTAATAAAGTGCTCTTGATTCTGACGCCAAAAATACGGGGGTTTTTTTTGACGGATTTTGGTGCAAGAATCCTTTTTTTTGACGGATTTTGGCACTAAATTATTATTATTTTTATTTTTTTATTTTTTATTTTTTTACAGATTTTGGCGCTAATAAAGTTCTCGCTTCGGACGCTAAAAATACGTTTTTTTTTTTTACGAATTTTGGCGCCAGAATCCATTTATGGATTTTGGCGCTAAAATCCTTTTCTTAACTTTATTAGCGCCAAAATAGGTTAAGAAAAGGATTTTAGCGCCAAAATCCGTAAAAAAAAGGATTCTGGCGCCAAAATACATTAAGAAACGTATTTTTAGCGACAAACGCGAGATAACTTTGTTTGCACCAAAATCCGTAAAGATGCAGATCTTAGCACCAAAATCCGTAAAACGACTACAAGATGACATATAAATGCAATGAGGTGCTTTATATCCCCTTTTGTAAGGCGGAGTTACATCTAATGGCTTAATTTATGCATACATTAAAAAACAAGCTTAAAGACAAGCAAAAAATGCATGTAAAAACTGTGCCAAAAAACGCAAATCGCTGCAAAAAAATGACGTTTTTTTCAGCTGCTTTTGACAGGCAGTGGCCAGAAAACTCAGTTTCATGAACGTTTTTAGTAATTCGTTTTCAGGTCGTTTTTTGTCCACTGCAGGGTAGACAGAGCCTTAATCTGTCTCTTGGCGTCTGCAGAATGCTGCTGCTGCTTTTCTGTGTGTTTGAATTGTGTTGCAGCCGTTGCAGCATGTACCTGAACCTTTTTTTCCCCCCCACATTGTTTGGAGGTGCTGACCATTTGTCTTTTTTTTTTTTTATTCATACATATAACAATTTGCCACCATATAATAAGTCCAACAGATCCTAACAGACCAGGAGAATAAAACATTGGTACTCAATGCTCCATGAGCCTGGTTGTGGTGCAGTGCTCTCCTCAGTGCCAGTACTTGTTGCTTTATGCTTAGCTATATTCCACTCAGCAGCTACATAGGTACCGTACAGAAATACTGTAATGTATAAAACCCAGCTGCTCCTGACGAGCCTTCGCAATCAAATGACCACCAGGGCTTATGTGGAAATACTGTACATGGCGTTCACTGAGCTGATCAGAAAGGCAGGGGTGGTAGTAAACCATCCCAGTCTTCTCTCTAGAGACCTTGGCTGCCGCTGACATTCGGCTCTTGGCTCTCTCAGCTGCACAGTGGCAGCGCAGCTACAAACTCTGTACAGATATTCCAGAGCGCCCTTGCAGAATTACATGCCTACCACCCAGATGTTTTTGGGCTTTTTTTTCTCCCCGCCTTCCAAGAGCCAAAATTTCTTTATTTTTCCAGCTACATAGATTTGAGGGCTTTTTTTTGTAGGACAAGATGTCTTTTTAATAATGCCATTGATCATTTTTGTTTTTCCACCTATGAACCCGAGTGTGCATTTATTTTTGTACGTTGAAGGGTAGTTTTTATTGCTACAATTTTTTATAAATGAGACGATCACTTTTTTGGAAACGTGAAGTCCGGCAGTTTGACATTTGGAATTCTTTTCCTTCTACAGTGGTCAGCGTGCGGGATCAAGGATGTTATATTTTAATAGATCGAACTTTAATGGATGCAGCAAAACCAATTATGTGTAACATTTTTATGTTTTTATTTGTAAAAAACAGCAAAAAGGAGGCAATTTCAACTTTTAGTATTTTGTTATTCTATTAGTTTTAAAACTTTTTTTTTTTTTTTTTTTTTTTTTTTTAAAACTTGGAGGCGGTTTATTAGTGGTAATAAATTGGTTAATGGAATATACCCGGCCACCTTATAGAAATAATGCTGACGGGTGTACCAAAATGGGGTTTCTTTTACTCCTGGCCGGGGGCCTAAAACCCTACGGGTTGGTCTCCCCACCATAGGACGGAACAAAAAAAAAAAAAAAAAAAAAACACTTGTCGAAAACCAAAACCTAAAAACTGCTTTGAACTTGAGTATTTTGTCAGTTTTTTGTCCAAAGCAGCTGGGTTTCCGACAAGTTTGTTTTTTTGTTGAGGTTTTTGGGCAGTTTTTCATGCATGCAAAATTCAAATAAGTTTAAACTCGTGTGCAGTTTTTTAGCAGAACCAGTCAAAAACCACACTGAAAAACCTTCCCGCAGTTTACATCGATCTCAATAGTAAGTTTTCCTCTGGACTCCGTTGGATTTTACAAGTTCCTAAAACCACTGGCGCCCAAAAACAAGCAAAAACACCACAACCTGTGTAGGCTACATGTCGTTTTTTGTATTAAAGTCTATTTAGATGGTTTTTCATCGGATTTTCAGCGGTTTCAAAATACTAAAACCGCCGAAAATCTGACAGGAAACCTCTGCTATCTACACAAAGCCTTAACATGGCGGCTATGGAAGCCTTCATTAGACATCCAGTTGTCATGATAACAGATTGGCACTCTGATCTTGCTGCAGGGGTGCCAATTGGAAGAAGAACGGTTCAACAGCAAGGATTGGAGCCGGCCCCGGTCCCTGCCATAAGCGGCAGATGTCAGCTGCAATCAGCAGTCCACATGATCCAACTGCTTTGTAGCAAACTTAGAGGTTCACACAAAGTACTTTTCAACACTCTCCGCGGTGAAAACATATTGTCTCCTCGTTGATAATTCCGCCCTTGTAAATGTGGAATATCAAGAAGGGAACCATGCGGACTGCCCGGGGCACATTTTTTGCCTCCTATACTTTATTACGAAATTAACACATCAATTCTTTGCAAGCTTGGACAGTACACACCAAAAAAAGACTCAAGTAAAATGTCGTCTGAAGATGCATCCGAGGATGCAGAGTTTACATTGTAGTGAATGGGAAGTGTTCTATAAGCGTGTGAACATACCTCAACTGAATAAGCCCATTACATAGGGCCTTACCAACATTATGCCGCACCTTTGCATCAAATGTCAGCAAGCAGTTAATTGAATGATTGTTCGTTGTTTAAGTCTATGTATTTTTAATGCTTATAATCCCATTAATACATATGTTTTAGAAATTGTTGCTTTTCTGCAAGTCTGGAATAGATTTATTAAATTTACATTATTCTTTATAGAAAAAATGTATTTGGTATTCATCCTTTACGCTTCTCATCGTGCCCCCTTGGAACAAATTAATGACCAAGTAGCAAGGTACCCGTCTAATTATATGCAGAATGTATGACCTTTTGTGATTGACAGTGCAGCAGAAGCAGATGATCGCCTTCCGTACCCAACGGATGCTCATCTCAGAGGGGTGAAATTTATCCAGTCCACTTCCGGTTTCCCAGTACAGTAAATTTAAGGGGACTGTCACATGCAAAATATTAGTGAGCAGTTTTAAAAGGGGTCTTGAGCTGAGAACATTTATTATCTTTCCAACAGTTTGGTAAGTTTAGATCACTAAAGCAATGTTCACACGGCTTATGTGGGTGCGGAGTGGAGCCGTACTGCGCGCCGTATTTGCCCTGCAGTACGGCTCCAATCCGTCTCAGTAACTACGGGAATCCACAGGTCTCATAGAGAACTATGGATTCCGTCTCTCCCTCCTGCTCGGCGAATCCGCCGGGCGGGGAGAAAGTGACATGTGAATTATTTAAGGTGCGTACGCACTGTAGATAATGACAGTCTATGGGGCTGGCGGGCTGCCGGCCCCCCCGGCCCGCTGCACGGCTGCCGGCGTAATTGCGGGGACGGATTTCGCCCCCGCAATTATGCCGGCAGTAAGCCATGTGAACCAGGCCTAAGGGTATAGCCACTGGTCACTAGTATAGTAAACAAGTGTTTTTCATACATAGGTGTGGATCGTTTGCTGCTCCCTTGTCTCTGAAATACTCTTTACTATAATGAGGAAGTCTGTGATTATGTTATATTGCCCGCAAATTGGGCAGCACGGAAGAGCGGACAGGTTACCTTCAAGGAGCCATAAAGTTTTATTTTTTGTGTCATACTTATGGCACAACACTTTTATTGCAAGCATGAAACACTTACCTCCATTCTAGCAGCTGCAATTGCTTGGTCATAGTGCTCCAAAAGGTTTGGGAAGAAGGTCATATTATAGGACAATCCCAGACATCTGGGCACCATGATGGGTTCACAAGTGAACAAACTGTGACCATCCACAAGAGGCAGCAGTAACGTACACAGGATGGTAACCCCAAAACACCACATCTTGGCAGAGATCGGAGCCTTGAAGAGGTAATCACAGTACATTAAGTCCAGGGTGACAGGAGTCTCATCAAGTAGATGAATGGCACGATGTTAGAGTATGAATGGTGACGTATCCAAGCAGAGCATAATCCCTGGAGGTAGTACAGTGCCGGGCAAAGGAACAATGCAGCAATTACTTCTGGTAAGCATCCTGTTATTGGGGGTAAACAAAAAAGGCAGTTAGGAAAAAACAACTCAAAGTCACAGTACACGAGTATACAAAATAGCAGCTGTGCTAAACAATCATGACTACATAACCTCGATCATAGGGTCTAGTAAGGTCATTACAATACAGTATTATTGAGGTCCCAAACATGGCTGAAGACAGAATCTACACATAAATGGGTTTCAATTTTCGTTGTCTTCTTCCACCCGATTCCAAGAACCATCATTTATATTCCTACATCTGAGAGCCAGTTTTTTTCTGGACAAGATGTACTTTTTAATTGTACCATTGCCCATACAGTATAATGTACTGGGAATCCCTCACCGCCCCCTTCCCCCACCACCACAGAAAAAACTAAACAAAACTATGGCGTAGAACATGAGAAAACAAACCAATTGTCTTAATCCTGTTTTTTCTGGTTTAATGATCTGCATAATTGACATGCTTATCTGGATTCTCGGTCAATGTTCGGGTAATACCGTTTATACAGTTTATTATGTTTTACTACCTACAAAAAAAAAAAAATAAAAATTCTTCGCATTTCCCTTTCCTTACACGGTTAACCATGGGGGATAAATAACATAATATTGTATTAGACTGGACTTTTACAAGCGCAGTGATACCACAGTAATGCCTGTCTTTTTTTTTAAAAAAGATTTGTTTACAAAATTTAATAGGAATTTTTCACATTTTCAAGAAAAGTATTATCGTTTTTTTTTTTTTTTTTTTTTTAAAGGACCAGTCGTGTTCGGACGTGTCTTTGAGGGATCTGTATGTTAGAAACCCCCATAAATTACTCAAGAAACAACACCCCCGTAAAGTATTTAAAACAGTGTTTAGAAAGTTTCCTAACCCATTGGATGTTTCACAGAAATGAAATCAAAGTTCAAAATTCCACTTTTGTTTTGCAGATTATTTCAATATTTATCCATTATTCACTGGAACACGGTAGATGTGACCAGGGAAATGCAACTCAACATCAATTCCCCCAATGCCACCGGTTTTAGAGATATCCCATATGTGGCCCACGCTATTTGGCTCAACCACAAGCAGCAGAATAGGAGGAGCACCTACTGGATTTTGGGGTCCTATTTTCAATACGATTTTATTTAGGTGCCATTCCAAGTTTGTGGACACCCTAAGGTGCTAAAAGGCAATAAAAAACCCTAAAAAGACCCCAAATTGGAAACTACAACCCTTAAGGAATATATCCAGGGGTGTAGTGAGTATATCGAGCCCACAGAGTTTTTTTTAGAGTTGGGCTGTGAAAATGAAAACATTAATTTTTTTTTCCAATAATCTGCAATTTTAGCTGAAAATTTTAATTTTTATAAGAAATCCTGAATAAAACACCCCAAATGTTGTTATGCAATGTCTTCCAAGTTTGGCAATACCCAGTATGTGGAGGGAGGGAGCAATATTTGGAACACAGATTTTGTTGGGTGCCATGTTGCATTTGCAAAGCCCCCAAAGCACCAGAACAGGTCTGCAAGAAGTCACCCCATTTTGGATTCAACACCCCTCATGGATTTCATCTAGGGGTGTATTGTGCATTTTGGGTGCAAAGGTGTTCCACAGTTTAGCATTAGGCCATGAAAATGGGGGGGGTGGAGGGGCGCAGTTCTGCCATTGTTTTTTGGGAATACATTTTACAGTGATCGCCGTCCAGTATTAATGACAGGATAATTTTACTATGCGGGTCAGTACAATTATATAAAATCGTTTTTTTTATTACTTTTACACAATAGAAATGTGGTTATAACAAAATTGTTTTTATGTCTTCAAAGCCTATTTTTCTGTATACAAAGCTGATTATGGGCTTGTTTTTTGTGTGATAAGTTGACGTTTTTTTATTAGTACCATCATGGGGTTCATATGACGTTTTCGTGATAAGAGCGGTCTCGGATTCCGGTACCGAGCGGTATTTAACAGTCGGCACCTGCCATGAATGGAGCTGGCTCAATGACGGAGCCCACTCTGTACACCCTTAATGCAGTATAGACATACAGGTACATCCATTTACATGAAGGTGTAAAAGGGTGTTCTCAGCTTTGCATAATTCCCCATCTACTAAATGGGTCCCTTGACAATAGATCATAAAATGTCCCCAGGAATTAGCTGTCATCTGTGGGAAGACTTGGCAGTAAGGCCGTGTTCACACGGCTTATTCTCAACGGATTTGTGAGCCGTAATGAGCTCACAAATCCGCTGTGAATAAGAGGCGGGACGGGGGCGCCGCTCCCGGCCCCATAGACAATGCATTGTTTACGGCGCGTACGCGCCGTAAATAATGTGCATGTCAGTTTCTCCCCGCCTGGCGGATTCGCCGAGCGGGTAGGAGCGACGGAATCCACTGTTCTCTATGAGAGCAGTGGATTAACGTAATGACAGGGACGGATTGGCGCCGTACTGCAGCGCAAATCCGGCGCGGAGTACGGCGCCAATCTGTGCCCAAATAAGCCGTGTGAACGAGGCCTAAGGGTTCAGTTTCCCTGCAGCGCCACCACAGGAGAAACAAAGCATTACACAGTTCCCATTCACATCAGTGGGATGTCAGTGCATTACTAGACAAGACAGGTCCTCCAGAGCAAGAGAGGCTCTTTGTGACCCGTCTCCTGTCTGGCCAAGAGATACTTTTCTGTACATGGAACCCCCTTCTATTAATTCCTTTCAAGATTATATGAACATAGGTTTTCCAAACCCCCCTCCCCCCCAAAAAAAAACACTTTGAACAGGACACTGAGCTCTTAAAAAAAAAAATCCATAAAGGGACGCAGCCTCATTTATTAAACAGTCTTTGTTGCCCATAGCAACCAGAGCTCAGCTTTCATTTTTTTCATAGTACTATAACAAAATGAAAGCCGAGCTCTGACTGGCTATGAGCAACAGACCGTCTTACTGCTAGACAGTTTTCATAAATTAAACCATCCCCACATGCAGTGTTACTGGCTTTAAAGGGGTTGTCTCACTACAAGGATTGCTGTTTTTTATGTTAAAGATCTAGCAAAAACAAGTCACTTTGCAATATGTGTCCATTACCAGTGTCCTACCTATTCCTAGATATCCCCTCTCTTATCGCCTGCATCAGCTCTTCAGGTCGCTATAGCTACAGACCTGTTTGATCCCTCCTGATAGGCTGCCAGAACTGGTTGCTATAGCTACAGACCTGGCTTCTACTGCAGCCTAGTAGAAGCCAGTCAACATGCTCCTGAAGTCAAAATGAAACCAAGAAAACAGGACTGAGGTAAGATGAATCAATGTAGTGAGACAACCCCTTTAAGCTAAAGTGGTTTGAGTATGTTGTGCTAATAATATGTAGAGATGGAACTCTGGGCACCAATACAAATGCCTAGAGCGTTCAACGTTATGTAACCAGGCCCGTTACGCATCATGTCTTATCCAGGATATTAGTGTCCTAGGTGATAAAGGGGCACCAGGGGCCGGCTAGTTTTCAACCATCGATCTACAACCCTTGACACGTCTCTCGCTTCTGCTCTAGCCCTGTTATCAATTATATTTTCACATGTTTAGGTTCCACAATGTTAATTATATAGGCAGCCAAGTCTCGGCCCAGCAATAGCAACGAACAAGGATCTGAAAAATCTAATAATCAAATTTTTCTGTCCTCTGTTCAGCCTGCCAGCGGAGCCCATTCGGGAGGACCGCCCACCCCGCCAGCAGAGCCCATTCGGGAGGACCGCCCACCCCGCCAGCAGAGCCCATTCGGGAGGACGCGAGCCCATTCCCCGCCAGCAAGCCCCTACGGGAGGACAACCGCCAGCAGAGCCCATTCGGGAGGACAACCGCCAGCAGAGCCCATTCGGGAGGACAACCGCCAGCAGAGCCCATTCGGGAGGACAACCGCCAGCAGAGCCCATTCGGGAGGACAACCGCCAGCAGAGCCCATTCGGGAGGACCCCCCCCCCCTGCCAACAGAGCCCATTCGGGAGTACCCCCCCCCCCCACTACTGTACATGCCTCCTATATGCTACCTCTCTTTCTCTCTGCCTTCCCTTTTCCAAGGATGTGTATGCAGTTGTAAATCATCTCACTGTCAGCCATGCTCAGGGGCCTGTCCAGGCCTGGATGCTACAGATTACTAAAGCCTAGAAAGGGGCTTTTTAACAGATGGGGTCTGATCCTCAGCGAAGGATATGAGAGACTCCAGCTGGATCTGGTCATTAACAAGTAAATATGACAACTAGCAGCACACTGGCCAAGGACATCTCAGACCACCGATCTACTGCTACGCTAGCATTCCTGCAGTCACATCGTATACTTGTGCTTCTGGCCATATGATACGATGACTCCAGAGCTGCACATATACAGGGTCTTTATGCTTGGAAAGAAGGTGCAAATACAGACAGATCTACATGTATTACATGGGGGCGGCCACATACAACCAATAGTACAGTTTTCATCCTGAGGACAGCATGAGGATGAGGTGCCTATGATATTGGATTATACTGAGCTGGCCGGCATGATATCACACAAAGGAATCAGGATCATGAGAAAGGACTAAACTACATAGACAGATAAGAAATAAGGTTATGGCTTACATCACATTTGACCATATAGCAAAATGTTTGCATTGTAACGTATAGGCTAAACTAAGGTATCCCAAACCTGCACTGTGTTGAGAAGACGTTTGATGTCTGTTTTTGCTTTTTTGCCTACCTGCTCTATTGGCTGTCACCCGTCTTGCAATTTTATTGAGTAGGTTTGTTTATATTTTTATGACAGGTACATTCACAGGCGCATACACTATTAAAGGTTTTCCATTGGCATACACTTAAGAAAAAAAGCACAGTTTGAAAAAAAGAGCAGCACCCTGAACTATGCCCCCATGCGGCAACCAGTGGGAGCACAAGATACCAGCAAACTTGTGTGGCTATGGCAGCCGCATGGGGGGGCATGGTTTTGGCCAGATGCAGTCAGCTACTTGTGTGGTTGCACACTTTTAAGCCTGATCTTGAAGACTTACCCATAGCAATTTTTAGGGCGACGTCACATGGCGCTTCATAGGAACGAATACTGTGAACGCCACTATATGGCTGCTGTTGAAAGTAAGCGCTGGATAGCACGTACTTTTAACAGTGCTCTATCCCAGCTCCCATTCACTCTCACTTTCCCTGGCATGTCACTTTTTATGGGCAGGACAGGAAATTTTACTGCCTTTGTGGGGCATACTTCAGGTGCAGTGTGAACATACCATTAATATGTGATCATTAAAAGGGTTTTCCCACCACACTGATAATCTTTAAATACATAGGCAAAGGTAAATGAAGGCTATTAGGATAAGTTGCCATGGCCGATTTGTACTCGTCTGGAAAACGCTTCACATGCAGTTTTCAGATGAGGATTTGATAAGGTTTTTCCCCACATGGTTTTCTTTCTGAAACACCCATACAAATTACTTGCCACACTTGTTGACGAGATTTTGAAGCTCTCCATTAATTCCTATGGGCATTTTACCCAAAACGCCTCTAGAATTGACACTTTTTCAGCGCTGAAACTCTTGAAGTGTAGGGAAGCAAAAACTCAAAAAAAACAAAAAAAAAAACAATTTAGCTAGTCATTAAGGGCTTTTCAGGCCTGTTGCTTAAGCAGCAATGTTGTGACAGCAGCTGATCTTACTGATTATTACCCTGTCGCTGCTGTTCTTGGATCTCAAAGCCGAAAACAGACATTTGTGCACTATACAGGTAAAGCTTAAGGGTATGTTCACGTGGCTTATTTTGGCGTGCATTTCGCCACGTGTTGCGCATTATACATAGTGAAATACGCGCCACAATTACGGTAATCCATAGTTCTCATAGAGAGCTATGGGTTACGCGTCGTCCCGCCGCGCGTACAATACGATCGTATTGTACGCCGGGGGAGAAAAGTGACATGTCAATGTCGAATGTGCGCCGCTAACAATTAATGTCTATGGGATCGGAGCCCGGCCGCCCACCCGCTGCATTTAGAAAGACTTAGATCAGCATGTTGCTCCAAAACACCTGGCGTATTGTGGTGCGTACTATACGCAACGCAATACAGCGTGTGAACATACCCTAACTCATGCATGCATCAGAGTTTCCATTCCCAACCTCCGTCGCATGTTCCGCCGGGAATGACGGAAAAAAATAGCGCAGCAAGCTTCACTATTTTTTTACCGTCTACACAATGGACACCATGACGAAAATCTGACAGATCCATTGGAATTAATAAGGTCTTTCGGGTGCTTTTGCTGTCTGTTGTAAAACTAATCCCATGATTCCCAATTTCACAAGCATTTGAAACCACTCGTCATGTACCAAATAAGGGAATGATGTGTAAATAGAGGGGGGAGTCCTCTGCCCAGGATACTCTTGTTTTGCCAACAGTTCAGAGCAGTAACAAGGAGCATTTTTTGCTTTGGAGGACCTGTGTAATGCTCATTTTCCCCAGTGGTGGCGCTGCAGAAAAACTGCACACTTGCTGCCAAAGATTACAGCCGATCATCGGAGATCTCAGCAGGGTAATGCTTTGTGATATGTTTGTTGTCGGGAGACCCTTTGAAAAAGTATGGGTTGACGAAAACAGGGAACCTTTTGTACCAAACCTAGATTTCTATAGAAATCTATGGTGAAGTAAGCTTGGATCAAAGAATAGTAGGGGTCAACAAATATTTTAGTACACTAAGTGGGGGGTGAAAATGCTGGGTATGTTAAATCTGTATTTGAAGGGTACCATAAATATAGAGAAATTCACAACGAAATGTCTATGAAATATCTATAGTTTTAATACATATGACAGATGGTGGGGACAAGGACTGACAGGAGATTGCCTTTTAGGGTGAAACCACAAGGACACACAGACATAGATGCTAACTGCTGCCGTGTGCAACTAGTAGGTGTTTTTATTCCTGTAAGTATTACAAGCTTTGTATTTCTAAGAAATCATTGAATGCCCTTCTGTTAAAGCCTGAACTAAAATTTGGGTTGATGCAGTGGCCCTCATGTACTACTGTGATTGCACTATAAAAAGTGTATTGAAATGCACCAAAAAAGTGGTGCAGAATGTTGTAGACAGGTCTATTATGGGCTATCTCAGAGTTTCATAGGATGCATGATTGAAATAATGCTGCTTGGCTCTGTAATTTCCTGGTCAAGCTGTCTGTAATTAGCATATGAGCTCCATGTATTCAGACTGCTCTGTTTATCAGTCTAGATTAGCTAAATTACCTTCTCTGAGGTCCTGAGAAGCTTCTCAGCTAATGTAAACTGTAGAGTAATTAGTCTTTTGTCTGAAAGATCAGATAACAACCAAGCTCTCACTGTCAGGAGTTCTGTGCTGCTGCGGCCTGTGTGATGACATCACTCTCTGCCATCAGATAGAACAAACAGCAGGGGAGAAGGAGTACACAGGTCAGTCACTAGGGGAACCAGGGAGTGCACAGAAGGTGATAAAATCACTTGTAGCTCCTTAACAAAAAAAAGGAAGAACGTAATATATTTTGAAAACGTCTTCATTTAGTGTTCCCTACATTGTGAAAGCTATTCTTTGTAACGAGACAACCTCTTTAAGACACTTTCCATAGACTGCAGGTGTGGCCTAATCGAAGTGGTCTTGGTCACAATGTGTCACACTACACAAAACTTTGTGCCAAAATTTTTTTTAAATTGTGGCGTAGAAAGTAAGCCAAAAAAAGGTTTATCTATAAAGCTAGAGAAGTCTAAAGCTGCACCAATTCAATCAATCGTCTTGAGCCACTATGGTAAATCTGGTGCATGTTTACAGTGACCAGGCTACTTTTAGGCAGCGATAGTAAATGAGGGCCGGTATGTATTAACCAGCCTGCACTTTTGTAGTGCTGCCACATTCTGCTAACAGTGGGCAGAATAAAGTCACTTTTGCCAGTCCCTGACTCCAGTGGGGTTTCCCTTTTTCACAAACATGAGAATTTTAATTAAGTTAGAGAAATTGAAAAGTTGACTGCTTATTTGAAAAAAAATGGCGCCACCCTTGTCCATAGATCATATCTGATACTGAAGTGCAATGAAGAACAGATCTGAGATGGATACACAGATAGGGATAGTTAGAAGGTTTATGGCCATAAAATATTAATTTGCAGTGCAGCTTGTGGCCTCCCGCCCGGCACTTGCGTGCCTCTTTCCTTGGTAAAAGATTGTGAAATTAAGCCCTTTTTTCAGGTGCTGGGTATCAAGTTGTCAAAACTGACAAATCACCTCAACGATCCTGGCCTTGGGGGAAGTAACGTACGCAAATGTCACTGGAATCCTGCCAAGCCCAAAAACAAAATTGGTGCTTGTGTGATATAAGTGCAGTCATAGAAGAACACCCCAAAGAGCTGGCGTCCTGTCTTGTATGGGCATGTGAATATATGGATGGCATTTTTTCTGCGGTGGTCCACCATAGCTTCACCATGGAGTGAGGTTAGTCTCTTGTAAATAGGAAAAGCCTAAACCTTTCAGTACACACAGGAGGGATCTGGATGCTGCAGACACTATTCAGAAGCAGAAAAATTTTTGTTTCACAAAATCAAATTAAAGCAAAAACAATACTAAACAGTCACAAATATTGGAACAAAATTGCCGCTCAGCAGTTCCTTGTACCATAGACACAAATTATAGACACCAGGACTGAAACCACCTTCTGCTATCAGGACGTGACAAGTAGGAGTCACCAATGAAAATAAACACATATTCACACCTGTTAAAACACTTGATGAAATTTGGCCGACCTCGCCGCAAATGTTTACATCATAATTCTGCAAACACGCCAGAGAAAAATGCGAAAAGATGGCATTAGTAACTCTGAAAAAGAAAACATTTCACAGAGGCCTCCACACACACTCCTCCTTATACCTTCTTCATTGCATTTTAAGAGGCTTTTTTTGCTTTTTGTACACACGTACTGTATTTGTTTTTGCTGCCTGGTTTTCAAGTCCCGTAGAGAAGCCTTTGGGCTTGTTCACACGGCATATACACACCATGTTACAAGCGCTTTAGGGATCCGTCTTGGGGTCCGCACTGTCGGTCCCCAAGACGGATCTAAACAATTAGCAGCGAGATTCTCACTGCTCAGCTCCGTCTTGAAAAGAATTGACATGCAGGTCTTTTCTTGACAATCCTTTCAAGGCGGCGCTCTTTCCTGTTGTTTGTGCACCTTTTCCTACTACAATTTTTCCTTCCACTCAAGTTTCCATTAATATGCTTAGATGCAGCAATCTGTGAAGAGCCAGTTTCTTTGTCAATGACCTTGTGTGGCTCTGGACAACTGTCAGGTCAGCAGTCTTCCCCATGACTGTGTAGATACTGAACCAGACTGAGAGAACATTTAAAGGCTGAGGAAACCTTAACACCATGAGTGAACGGTATTGACTTTTCTAACATTCTAATTTTCTGATCTACTGAACTGTGAGTTTTCATTAGCTGTGAGCCAGAATCATCCATATTAGGAGAAATAAATGCTTGAAATATAAATTTCTCTATAAGACAATAGATATGATATAGCTACTTAGATATAACGTATATCAGTCTATCAAGATATCTATCTGTATCCATCACCCTCATATACTGCATCTATAGATTTTATCTCATTCGTGGTCATCCTTATGGTTCTATCGACTAATGCATCTCCAAAAATTAGAATATAATTGAAAAGTCCATTTATGTCCGGAATTCGAGTCAAAAAGAGAAACCCATATATTGTATAGACTCATTATACACAGGGCTCAGTGTACAACAAGGTCTATACAATATGTGAGTTACTCTATTTGACTTGAATTTCGGACATAAATGGACTTTTAAACGATATTCTAATTTTTGGAGATGCACTAGTAAATAGATGAATAAAGATAAATAGAGGAGATAAATATATAGATGCAATATATGAGAGTGATACAGATAAAAAGATGGATACACAGACATGATATAGCTACTTAAATATAAGATAGATGTATCAGCAATTTAACAGATATACTGTAAATGATATAAATAGAGATTAGATAGATATGACAACAGGGCGTCATATGAGTCGGAGTCTTTGTCCATTTTGGTGGAGTCGTTATAAAATGGACCGACACAGACTCCCAAAATATATAATAAATTCGCCCAATTAGTTCAATGCGGCGCCAAAAGCAAGAGGAATTGGGTCTTGCCAGTGCTACTGTTCCCATATCTTCAGCCTCATCAGATGAGGAGTTTAATTCTGAAAAGTATTTGGATGACAGGAAGCAGGCAAAGTGTTACCACAGGGGAAAAGATTCTGCTCCCATAGCAAACAGATTGACCAGATTTCAGCAAAATATTTCACTTGTCCTCAAAGAAATAGAAGAGTTCAACAATTCATCAGAACTAACTGTGCAGGACGCAATTCCTTTATACCCTGACATTGTCAGAGATGTTGCCCCTGTGGTCACCACTTTTCCTCCAACCCAAGTTAGTGTAAAGAGGCCGTTCTCTAGCCTTAAAGTAAGGAGATCAGATTTGCGGTAATCTATGAAGGATCTGATGGAGGTGATACTATTTCTCTGAACAAATTCATAGACTCCACAAATGTTATTCAGGACGTTTTGTTGAAAACGGTTTTTCCCCACTTACTGCACTTTACAATTCATTAAAGTTTTGTGTTCTAAAATTGCATCCAATAAAAATATTTTACAACAACAAGCAAAAGGTTAACAAAGTCAAATTTAGCCATGAGACAGCCAAGAGGATTGTCTATAAAATGATGGTAGTCTCACGTTCAAAACTGTAGTGGATGGCGAGATATGGAGCCTGAGGCCTTGTCCCTACGGCACCGGTTTGCGGTTTTGAAAACCGTCAGAAAAACCAGCCACGAACTTTTACATGGGGCTCTATGGAAAATCCGTGCAGCAGGCCACACTGCACGGGTTTTCCGCCTGGCGGTTTTTCAGACCGCCGGCCGCCCGAAAAACATTCAACATGTTCATTCTTCTGTCCGGTTTTTGGACGGAATATGAACAAGTGAATGCTAATCGGGGAGAAAAGCCGTTCTCCTGCAGCCATGTGCACGGCACAAAAAACAGACAAATACGGGTCGGATAAACCAACCGGTATTTGCCCTGTGCCGTGGGGATGCGCCCTGAAAGTCACAAGTTCAAAACATTGTTGCCATTTTGCTTGTCAGTGTATGTTCTACCTAAATAGCTTGATTATTGTACAAATTTGCCACATATGGCTTAGCCTGAATACCACAGACCAAGCCTAATACCCAAGACCACTTGCCATCATCCAACTTTCCCAGAAACACAGCTAAGCAGCAGAGTTTACTGTCAGGCCCCTGCCAAACTTTTATTGCTCCAGCATCCTCTAAATTAAAGGGCGAGTCGGGGCTCAGTGTCCCAAAAGAAAAAAATCCAGTGAAGATAATTTGCAGCAAAGTGTTTGGGCCGCCACTCGTTCCCATCATTCCCACATCATCCAGACGCTATGTGCAGGGCTGTCATTAGGAAAAATAAGTCTGCAATTAAACAATTGACTAAACAAAGTGTCGCGTAACTCCCAGCTTTGTGTAGCACAAATCATCAACATGTAATTAAAAAGTGATATTATGTGAAGACCTGCAATAAAGCCGCGCTGAAGGAGGGAGATAATGACACTGGCCCGGGTGACGACTCACTTTAGGAAATGGTGCAGACAAGGCTGTCGGCTTTTGGCGACATTCAGGAATAGGCCTGGGTTAGATGATAATTCATGTAGTATTTTATAGACCCAATACTCTGCAGCATCAGGGGCTGCTACCTAAGGGCATACAAAAAGAACATGTACCTCAGACATTGCTAGGGCATTCTGTAATTTTCATGGGATTTACCAGTAATCTGATACATAGGGCGACAACTTGTTTCCAAAACAGTCAGCAAAATCAGGAGCAGAGGAGCTGGATTTGCACTGATCCACCTTGTGTGTGCCAGAGATAAGCGTAAGAGGAGCCGGGCAGCTGCTTATCACTAACCCTATACTGTGATAAAGCTAGTCATATCATATAACATCAGATAAGCCTGAGAGGGTGATCATGTGCCATCTTTCGGGGCAATTTTTTGCGAGAATTTCAGGCATAATATAAAATACGCTTGAAACAATGTTCAAATACACTTGTCATAGATGTTATTGTGAAATATGCTTCATATTTTACCATCCTAATTTAGCGCACTTCTGACAAAAGACACGTCAATTCTTTCAGGCGTATATGCGCCATAACAGTTTAAGGCATAGGACGCAGAAATCTGCCTCTGGGCTATTGCACATCATTTGTGCTGTTGAAATCACGCGCTTGCAAGCACAGAACTTCAACAGCGCAATGAAGGCGTATTGCAGCATGTACAGTACTGTAAGTGCCGCAATATGCTATGTGAACCCAGGCTTACTGACTGTCAGCGACAACCAAACGTGTGTGTAGGGGCCGCCTAGATCAGGGGTGTCAAACTGTGGCCCTCCAGCTGTTGGGAAACTACAACTCCCATCATGCCCACTGTTCTAGATTATATAAATGCATGATGGGAGTTGTAGTTTCCCAACAGCTGGAGGGCCGCAGTTTGACTCCTGTGGCCTAGATGACCCTGCACCTGACAGGGAAAACGAGAGTAATGCATGTTGGATTTTATGGGTATATTTGCATGGGGTGGATCTGCTGCAGATTATGGATCTGATTAGTGTCAAATTTTATTGTAGATTTTTCTACATTGACTTCAATGGAAGAGGGTAAAATTTGCAAGAAAGGTTTACCTGCAGATTTTGCCTTCTTTCCAACGACGTCAACGTAGAAAAACTAAAGTAAAATTCGTAACAAAATCCACACCACAATCCATCACGTGTGCATTCTCCTGAAGGGTGAATGCATACAGTACAGATTTGCTGTAGCTTTTCCCATTTGGGTTGGTGCACTGAAAAATTCACAGCAGTCTGAAGTACCAGTGATGTGGGAGGGATTTTACAAATCTTATACATGCTTGACAAGTTTACAACTTAAAATAAAATAAGCGCTTGTTTCACTGGGAAAAAAAAAAATAAAAAAAGTAAGTCGTGTGAACATAGCCTAAGGTTACATTCACATTACATTCAGGTTTTTGTGTATATTTCTATATTGACTAAGGGCATGTCCCCACGGCACGGATTTTCGGTTGGTTTTTCAGCCGGTTTGCGGTTTTTCAGACCGCCTGAAAAACCGGCCGAAAATGAGCACAATTGTGCTCTATGGAAAACCCGTGCAGCAGTCCCCACTGCACGGGTTTTCTGTTGGGCGGTTTTGCCGCTGGCGGTAAAACATTGTAGAAGCACAATCTTCCATCCGGTTTCCGGACGGAATCTGTGCTTCTCAATGTGGAGGGGGAGGGCTTTTCTCTGCTCATTGCGGAGAAAAGCCGCCCCCCCCCCCCCTTCCCTCAGCAACCGTGGGGACGGGCGCAAACCAGGACAAATACCAGCCGGCAAACCGGCCGGTATTTGTCCTATGCCGTGGGGATGCGCCCTTAAATGGGTGAAAATCTGCAGGTCAGTGCAGATTTCGCCTTCTTCCATAGAAGTTAAGGCCGGGTTCACACCTGTGTGTGCCCGGTATATTAACTGGGCAGTGCAAATTTCCCGCAGTGCTCCGGCCCGGCCACCATTCAGTCTCTCCCAGGGAAAGCAAGACTGAATGGTGGGGGGAAGAGGGGGGCACGGCTTAGGCGAGGAAATAGGTTGTAAAATCATAGCTATGATTTTACGGTAATTTCAGGGCATACTTTGGGTACACTGCAGCTCAATTACACCCCCAAAGTAGCAAATACGCTGTGTGAACATATCCTAGTATGAAAAAAAAAAAAATCTGTGATACATCTGCAAGTAAATCCATGACAAAATCCACAGCAGATCTGTCCTGTGTGAATGTGCCCATATCTGGCTCATGGTTCTGTGGGAGATAAGCAGCACCAGAGTTGTGTAGCAACCACTGACCCCCTATGCAAGTTATGTGGGAGTCAATAAAGCCACCGTCCACCAGCCACTCTCTCAAGCAAAACTAGAGCATACTGGGAGTTGTAGTTTTACAACAGCTGGCACAGATTGGAGGCTGCAGCTCTAAAGTGTATGGCCGGCATTACACGTATGCGATCAGAGTCGTGCTTTAGTCGCACTACAACAAAGTTGCAAAACCGATGCTTCCTTTAATCACAGATAAAATCGCACAGTGTGACCCATGACTGCAGCAGCGCTTGGCCTGTGCTGAGCCTCTCTGCACCTGTTTCCAGGAAAGGATACACAACTTTCTCCCCTCCTCCCCCGCCTGCCACCATCTCTAGCGCCTGCTGATCTTTTCACTGCCGCTTCCATGGCTGTGTATTGTCCCCCTGGCTGCTCCCTTTCATTGTCCCTGCAGAGGAGCCTCCTCCTCCTCCCCTGCCTGTCACCCCCAGTGCTGGACGGAGAGCTCGGGATCAGGGCTGGATCTTACCTGCTCGATTCCCCAGGATCCCTGTGCTGATATAATGCAGCCTGTGCGCCCCGACCCCCCCGCAGCCCGATCCTCCCGGCCGCACATACACGATGTGGAGTTCCTGAAGTTCACTTTGAAGCCCGCCTCCTGATTGGCTGCAGCAGCCCCCCTGCTGCTCAGCTCGCCCTCTCATTGGTCGCTCCAGCCCCCCTCCTCGTAGCCACGCCCTGCTCCAGCCCCACTCCTGCACTGCACTTTCACTGCTGATTGGCTCCTGTCCTTACAATTGGCAGCTCTAGTTTATGGGAGGATGAGAGTCAGGGCAATGGATTTATCGATCGTCTCCTGTGTAAACTGCTCTTACAGCAGGAATAGCTGGGACCTAGTCACACGTAGGATCGGACTGGGGCGCCCAGAGACTTTCATTATGGGGCATGTACAAGACTCTTATAATCTGCCTCTTGCTTTTTGTCTCTACCTTTCTGTCTCCATCAAGGATGTATATGAAGTTTAAAAGAAACTCCAGGTCTGCTCAGGGGTCCATGGGGGAGGGAGGGGTTCTCTGTTCCCCTGTGGGAGAGTCCAAGCCTGCATAGTATACTACTAGGTAACTGTCCAAGGTCATAGAAGAACCAAGAAGCTAAGCTGACTGACAGTGTCAGACTGGGGTACCTAGGGCCCCTCTGTAGGTTTGATTCTGGGGACCACCAGTGGGTTTGATTCTGGGGTCTCATCGATGGAGTTGATTCTTGGGATCCACCAGTGGAGTTGATTCTTGGGCCCACCAGTGGAGTTGATTCTTGGGGTCCACCAGTGGAGTTGATTCTTGGGCCCACCAGTGGAGTTGATTCTTGGGCCCACCAGTGGAGTTGATTCTTGGGGTCCAGCAGTGGAGTTGACTCTTGGGCCCACCAGTGGAGTTGATTCTTAAGTCCCATCTATGGAGTTGATTATGGGGCTCATCTGTGGAGCTGACTCTTGGGGCCCACTAGCAGAGTTTATTCTGGGGCCCATCTATGGAGTTTATTTGATTTTGAGAAAAATGTGGCCCCTTCAAATTTGTTTCTGGTAGTGACTCACTAACCCGGCCATATTGGAGACCTCTGGTCTAGAGGAAAAAAGATATCCACATAAAAATGAAATAGGAGATTATTTAAATTACTAAGCATCACCGTGAAATGGATGAGTTAGATATGCTGCATAACGGTATGTTCACACGGGGTAATTTCGGCACGCATTTTGCCACGTATTTGCACTCTAATAAGAGCGAGATGCGTGCCGAAATTACAGTAATCCATAGTTCTCATAGAGAACAGTGGATTACCGTAATGACTGGGACGTATTCCAGCCGTAATTTGTGCACTCCGGTGCGTAATTACAGACAGAAATACGGCCCATTTTAAGCCGTGTGAACATAGCCTTAAAGTTTTTGTCTGAAAGCCAGAATACCCCTTTAACATACAATTTTTATGTGTTTTTGGCATATAACAATGCCCAATGATTTTCATTTATTTTATAAATGTTTTTTATTTTTATTTATATGTTTTTATATGCCCTTTCTTCAGGTGTTTTTAATGTCCTATAAAGATGACAATGGGAAAGCACCAGACAAAAACACCATCCCCAGAGAATGTTTAATAAAAAGCCACGAAATATACTAAAATTGAGGGAAAAGTATCGCTTGGAGATTGTGTTCATTGCCCTTCGGCAAACATCTGGCCACAGCTTTATTAATATTTTTTTGGAAAACCAAACCAATGCTGCACATGTTGGAAAAAGTATCAGGGAGCTTCACACATTGATTGAAGTATCTCAGTCTTGGATATCATTAACATTGACAGAATAAGTCAAAAATGGCTGATCGATGCAGGAACCACCTCTTACCCTTGCTTGTGCCGTATTTGTACAGAACTGAGAAGCGGCTGCGCACGTTTGGCTCTTTTCATTCCATACAATATGTTAGGTTGTAACCAGAAGTCTCATAGAAAGAAATGAATTGAGCCTTATTTTCTGTAGCATGAAGGGATTAGAGGACCCCATTCATCAGACAGTTATGGGATACCTTGTGGACATGCAATAAATGTCTAAGCTGAGAACACCCCTTTAAGTGGTGCAATTGTATTTGCATTAACCCCTTCCCGTCGCAGCCTATTTTTTTCCCCTCTTCGCCTTCCCAGAGCCATAACTTTTTTATTTTTCTATCTAAATAGACATATGAGGGCTTTTATTTTGTGGGATGAGATGTCATTTTTATTGGTGTAATTCACCATACTATATAATATACTGGGAAACCAAAAGAAATTGAAGTGAGGCGAAATGTAAAAAAAAGTACTTTTCTTATACGATGTTCAATCTTCAGTATAAATGACGTCTTAGGGCCGGATCACACGGCTTATTCAAGCCGTAATTGCGGGACGTATTTTCGCCCGCAATTACGGCTTGAATAAGGGGCGGGGGCGTTGCCCGCCGGCCCGATAGACATGCATTATCCACGGCGCGTATCCCACTGGGATAATGAACATGTCAATTATCTCCCCCCGCGGCGGATTCGCTGAGCGGGGAGGAGAGACAGAAGCCATAGTTCTCTATGAGAACTGTGAATTACCGTAATGCCTGGCACGGATTCCAGCCGTACTGCAGTGCAGTACAGCGCGCAATACAGCTGAAATCTGTGCCCAAAACAAGCCATGTGAACGGCCCTTTATTTGTATTCTACAGGTTGATACACATCCGGCAATACCAAACATGCAGGGTTTTCATTATGCTTTGCTACCGTAAAAAAATCCAAACATTTTCTATTTTTCACCTTTTACCGCAGCGCCATTTTTTGTACTTCTACCTACGGACTTGGGTGAGGGTGCATTTTTTGTGGGCTGAAATGTGCTTTCTATTAGTAATAGTTTGGAATACATGCAACTTTTTGGTCACTTGTATTCCAATTGTTAGGGGACATGAAATGACCCAAAAAAAAAAATCCTTAATTTTGGCATTTGGAGTTTTTTTCTTTAACAGTGTTAAGCGTACAGGATAAACGTTGTTATATTTTAATAGATTATGTGTAACTTTTTTATTATTATATTTTGGTAAAAGGGGGGTGATTTGAAGTTTTATTATATACAGGATATATTTATTTTACACTTTAAACATTTTTTTTCTCACTTCAACATTGAGTCCCCCTAGGGTGCTTCACCACGCAGAGGTGTGATTATTTATACAGTCTATTGCATTATATAAAGAATGCAATAGGGTTCACCAATATAGCGGTTTTATACTTCCTGCCTCAGAGAAACACGGCAGCGATGGAAGCCTTCACAAGGATTAGGGCCGGTTCACACGGCTTATTCAAGCCGTAATTGCGGGATGGATTCCGCCCGCAATACGGCTTGAATAAGTGGCGGGGGCGCGGCGGGGCGCTGCCCCCCGGGCCCCCCATAACATGCATTATCCACGGCGCGTATCCCGCCGGGATAATGTGAATGTCACTTTCTCCCGGCCCGGGGTATTTGCCGAGCGGGGAGGAAAGACTGAATCCATAGTTCTCTATGAGAACTGTGGATTACTGTAATGGCTGGGACGAATTCCAGCCGTATTACAGCGCAGTACGATGTGCAATAAGGCTGCAATCTGTGCCCAAAATAAGCCGTGTGAACGGCCCTTTAAACAGCACAGAATGGAGCAGGCTCCAATCCATGCTGTTGCCCGTGGTTGTCAGCTGCAATTAGCAGCCGGTACCTGCGGCCTACGTAATGTGATCACTGTCTATCCCGCTACAAAGCTCCTTACGGACTCTAAGTCGTATTAGTACGTTAAATGTCAGTAAGGGGTTAAAATACAGTTTTACTTTTGACTTGTTACAAACATCTGGTCACTTTGGGGCAGATTTATCCATATTGTCTAACATTTTGACAACATATTAATAAATCTGGTGCATGGTAAAACTAAGTTTACTCCTTCTATTAGCTTTTTTATGACACTAATCGCGGCAAAATTTTATGTGCAAAAGCCATGCCCCTTCACATGAAGGCACACCCCTCCAAAATGACCACTCCCCTTTTGTCTGACGTGGTACAGATAATTCTGGGGGCCCACTGGTGTAGTTAATTCTAGTGCCCTTTTGATTCGGGCCCCACCATGCATTTTGATTCTGTGGCCTTCCCCAAAACTTCGCCCCGCTTTTTTTTTTTTATCTTTAAAATTTTTTTTGATTTTCAAGACAAACTTAATTAAAAAAACACAGTACCATCAGTACAATTTGTAACGGGAGGGAGGGTAGCAGGGGCTTTTGGGGGGAAAGGGGAAAAAAGGGAATAAAAAAGAAATACCAGAAATACAATATTAAACTCACGCTGATAATCAGTTCAATTTGCAATAGCTATTCATTACAAACAGCAAAATTAAGTGATAACAGTTATTTTTGGGTTTACGAAAACCATTAAAAACTTGACGACAACTCTTTTCATAATGAACATATTGAGGCCGGTCATTAAAAATCTTGGATGGGCCCAAGGAGCCATTTCTCTCTATTTTGTTAAAGCGTTGGAGGGATTGCCATTTGGTCCACAAGAACTGTTTGTTAACCCTTTTAAACCTCGTAAAGGAAGGGGGTTGGGGGGTTTTTCCAATGCATTGAAAAATCGTCGTCCTGGCTGTGTTAACAAGGAGAGGACGTATAAAATTGAAAAAAGGTACCCCTGAGAATGTGAGCTAAAAACTATTAGGAGAAAGGGGAATTTTCCGGGAAAAGACTTCAGAGAGAAGTTTTTTAATTGTTTCCAGAAAGTCTGGTTTTAAGGTGCACTCCCACCATATTTTAGGAGTGACCCTTTGAAACCGCAATTCTCCAACAGAGATTAGTGTCCCGGGTGTAATATGGAAGTCTATTTGGGGTCAATACCACTGAGGTTATTTTTCTAACGAGTTCACTGGTTAGCACACCGGGAATGTTTAGGACATATTAGCTCCTGTATCCACCTGCCGATGAGAAGAATAGATATTCCAGTTCCCATTTAAGGGCAAATTTGGGGTTTGGTACTGGTGTCGGGTTTAGTTAAAGACTATATGCACTGAAGACCTTTTTGTTACTCTTTTTTTGCCACAGGAAAAATGTAACTGTGGGTACTTGGGGAACAATTCCTACATTGGGTTTGGAAAAAAAGTGTCTTGTTTAGATATACAAAGAATTTTTTTGTCGGGAAAAAGAAAAATCTTGCACAGGTCCTCAAAACTGTTTGAAGCGATCTCTTGTAACAAAACCCCCGGTCCTATGCCATTACGTATCCATTTTTGCAACTTGGAGAAACTGTAGGATTAAATTTATGGGAAGAGAGGGGGGAATGTCGTTTATCAAAGAACCATTTTGTCTTTTACTACTAATTTTTTCCACACTTGTGTGCTTGAAAAACGACATCAATTCGATGTTTTAAAAGGGGGTCTCCACAGAGCATAGCTATCAAACAATCTTTGAAAGAACCCTTCGTGACTATAGAGTTTTCAATGGAGGTCCAATGTTGACCTTCAGGAAGGTTCCAAAAGTAATACAAGGGTTCTAGTATTGATGCCACGTTTTAAAAATAAAAATTGGTACTGAAAAGGGCCCCCTTTTCCTCATTTTTTCCTAAAGAATTGCCTTTGGAACCAAGGGCTTTTCGCTCCCAAAATTTTTTTATGATTTGAAAGTATTTTATGAGGGGCCCGGGAAGATGAATGGGAAACACCTGCTACATATAAGAAATTTTGGGGAAGAGAAGCATTTAGATATGTTTTTATGCTGCAACCAAGATAAGGGGAATTGGGTTTAGTCTGGGAATCTCTTAGGAAAAAAGGGGCTGCCTCCTCAATTTTTATGAATGGTTATGGTCAAAAAAGGGTTTTTAAGTTAATCCCAAAAGTAGGGACACGGATCGCCCAAAGAACTGCAGGTTAGGTAATTTTGGGTTTTCATAGGGTTCGACCATTTTTTTGGTAAAAAGTAGTTTGTGATTTTCAATTATAGAGGATATCCCGCATATGTCTCCAATAAGCCGGAGGCTGAAATTGCGCTCTGGTTACTACACATTATCAGAATTCATCGGGGATAAAGGGGTAAATTTTTGCATTTCTATCAAACTATTTCCCAATTTTCATCTTTTCTAAAGTGCCTGCTAGGGGTTTTGCGGGAACATAATTAGCGGGACAGGGGGGATCCGTCCCAGTACCGTTTTGGGAATAAAAACTCTTGGGAAAAAAATCCTGAGAGTAACTCCGCGGAGGGGGGAAAGGGAAACAATGAATAATCAAAAATATCATTCCCTCAAAACCAAATTTTTGCAATACCTTCCTCTGTAATCCCAAATTTATTGGGGCAAAAGCTTTTTTTCCATCTAAGGAAGAAGTGCAAAAGGGGTATTTTGTTTTTGAACTATTTGGAAATATCCAAATACTCTCCTTATGCCACTCTTGTCTGTCGGCCTTTTTTCAAATCCCACTGGGCTCAAATTTTCAGGGGAGGTTTGGACATCAAACAATCTACCCCCGAATTTTTTTAGAAAATTTTTATGCCGAGTTTAGCAGGGGGAATGGTCTATAAATTTGTTACCTATCATCGCTTTCCCGTTTGGGTATGGTGGAGATGGGGCGCAAAGGAGCTCTTCCGAGGAAAAACCCCTTTTTTGTAATGGATTGGAATAAGTTGGCTAGGTTTGGGGTTTTAAAAGTATTGAATATTTTGAAAAATTTATTGGGAATCCGTCGGGCCAGGGGATTTATTACATTTAGGCTTTGTTGGTTTTGCTGGGCTTCCATGGTTGTAATCTTGGTTGAGTTTAGATAGTTGATCAAGTGAAGGGGGGCAGGGCAATTTTTTTTAAAAAGAATCTATGTCGTGTCTTTCTCCCCCTGCAGGTATGGCGGTTTAAGGTTTTTATAAAGTGCTATGTTCGCGAAAGCATTAGAAATTTTGCCGGGATCGTACATTTTAGTATTAGAGGGGCCTGAAATGAATGCAATTTTTGTTTTTGGGCCTTTAAGGTTTTTTACTCTTTTGCCATATTTTGCCCCTATCGCCCTGAAGGGAAAATTCCTTTTTTTTGTTTAGGGGGGAATCATATGCTGAAGGTGAATGGCACTTAATTGGGCGTTAAGTAAAGGGGAAATTCGTCCTGATGATTCGTGGGGTTTTTTTTGAAAATTGGGTATCTAGTATTTGATTTTATCAAAGTCGCTGTCTTTTTTCTCTTATTTTTTCCCTCTCTAGCCGAGATTGAAATAAGATTCCCCTTATATAACCCTTGTGGGCGCACCAAAGTGTTTCGCTTTAGGGGCCCGTGGGGGTTTTTTTATCAAAAAAGTCTGCAGGGGGAGGAATTTTCTGCGAGGGTTGTGGGGGGTTTAAGTAACAGTTATTGAGACGCCATGGTCAAAAGTAGGGGAAAGGGGGTCAGAATTTAAAGGTTTAATCGGAGCGTGATCGACCAATTTTTTTGAAGCCTATTTAGGTCAAAAACCATTTGGAGTGCCTGTCTATTCGGGGGGAAAAATCATTCTTGCATTGAGTTTTTTGGTGCGGTTAATGGTAAAATAAATTTCCCCCCCGGGTGGCATAGCCCCAAAGGGGGCCCATGTAGGATTCTCTAACAAGAAATTTTTAAGCTAGGTGTATCCCTTACGGATGTGGTGTGGATCCACTGGACCACCACGCGATGATGTAAGCCCCCCAGGGGAACAGTCAAATAGGCCCGGGTTTTTCCCCAAGCCCCCCAAAGGGGGATGACTTCGCGGGGGGTTGCTACCGGGGTCGCTACCCCGACGTGATTTGCTTGCGGGGGACCGAGGTGTTGGGGGGACAAAATCGTGAAGCGGTCGATGGGGACAGGCAAAATCAGGACAGGCGGCAAAGGTTCGGGGTCAGGAGGAGGCAAAAAGGTACGGTACACAGAAAGGGAAACAAGATACTTAAGAACGTTTTCCTCTCCAGGCAATAGGCACTATCGATTCGGCAATGTGCGGAAAAGGCGGGGCAAAAAAGGGACCGTGCCCGGTAAACCAAATCCCCGGCCCGCCCCTTTTAAATTTCCGGCAGTGCCGCCGGGGGCGCCTAGGGGGCGCGGGGTGCACCCGGCCCGGGGAAGCAGGGCGCGCGCCAGGACGGGCCCCCAGGACGGGACGGGTAAGGCCCCCCGTGACAGCCGGGGTGTCCGCGGCCCCGGCTGGGGCCCGGCCCGGCCCGCAGCAGGGGGTGCCGGCTTTGGGGGTGTCCCGCGACCCGACACGAGGGTCCCAGGCCCCCAACAGTACCCCCCCCCCTGGGGCCTCCCCTCTTTCTGGCCGCATAAAACTTAGACAAAACCCCCTTTCCGGGATGTTTTCCCTCCGGCTCCCAACCTTTCCTCTGGCCCAAAACCCCCCCAGTCCCCCCAAAAAAAATGTCTTCCCAAACCCGCTAGGGGCCCAAAATCTCTTTGCGGCAAAAAAAATTGGTGAATCAGCTACGGAGAGGGGGGAACACGGACCGAGAAAAGGGGTTAAGGGTGCCCGGGCTTCAGTAGGGAGACAGGGAAAGGGAGTTTGGGATGCGCAGGGTGGGGAGGGACCCGGGAGCTGTGGGCCACAGGTTTAAAATGCGCCAGGCTTCAAAGGGACCAAAAAAAAGGGGGACCCCTTTGTAGCTGGGGACTTTAAAACGGTTATTTGGCAGCAGCCACACTTACCCCCCGGGGAAAAAGGACGGGGGGTCTTTTTTTTTTTTTGTCCGCTTGGGTTTTTCATGGGGGCCCGGGGCCGAACAGGACGGCGTGTCTCCCCCCAGCAGTTAGGTCACGGCCCAGACTGTCCACAGCGGGACATGGGAGGGGGCAGGGGGGCAAGGAAGGGGTGGGCGGGGACCCGCCAAAGAAAATGGGAAGGGGGATCCCCAGCGGAAAGACCCAGGGAATTTATGAAAATTTCCCCCCAAGTTAGTAGATGGACCAATCATCTTGTTTGGCAAATGAAGTGGCGGAGAAAATACCGACCTGATTCCCCTCCCCTTCCCCATGGATTGTGGGTGGTACGCAGGGAAAAGTCCATTTTCCACTTGCAGTAGGGGCAAGGCCCCCCAAAAAACCGAGACGAACTGGACCCCCGGTCAGAGACTATGTGTAAGGGGGAGCCCATGCAACGGAAAATGTGTTAAAAAAAAAATTTTTGGGAAGCCGAGGCGCAAAAGGGGGCCCCGGAAAGGGGAACAAAATGAGCCATTTTGGGAAAAAACGGTCAGTGACTCCCCAAATCCCTTTTTTTCCTTCAAGGGGGGAAAATCAGTTATAAATCCATGGCAATATGGCTCCAAAGGGGCAGCTGGCAGGGCAGAGGTTGAGTAGTCCGCAGGTCTTTGGGGGGTTTACTTATTGCGGGCACGGTGGTGGGGCCCCCACAAACTCCTTTACCTTTAAAACGAGACAAGGCACCAGTAGCCCCGGGAAATCAACGAACAAGACCTCGAACCCCAGGTGCCCGCTTGGGGAACAGTGACCCCTTCAGGACCCTAAAACCGGAGCGCAGGCGCACAAAAGTTTCCTGGGGGTACCCCTTGGGGTTAGGGGACCACAGAATCAGATTTCCGGGGGGGTACAATATTTTGGGGGCCGCCTCTTCCTCCCCACAAATCGGAGGAGGGAAAAAATTGGGCCTTTGAGGTTTTTCTCTGGGGTCAAAGTGGATTTTTGGTTGAAGCGGAAAAGAAAGGGCCTCCGTTTGCGGGGATTCAACGTTGTCTTTTGGGGAGATAGGGGGGTTTTTGTGGTCAGTGAAATATTCCGGGGAAGCGAGACCCCCCAGGAGGGGGCGCCTTCTTTGGGGGCAGTTAAAATGCAAATTCCCGATCCCCGAGGGTTAGTTTTCTCCTGCTGGTGAAAGGTCCGGAAAAAAAACCCCGCGGTCCGGTCTTCCCCTTGGGGCCCCCTTAGGGTTGAGCAGTGCCCCCGGTCCTACGGAAGAGGCGTCCACTTCCAAAAGAAGGGTTCCCCGGTATCTGCCGGGAAAAACCCCGGGTGCGGGGGCGAATGCTGCCTTTGTTTGGGAAAAGGTTCTTCGGCGCCCCGGGGCCACAGTTTCGGTTGGCGTTTTTCTTTGTAAGGGCCACTGGGTCTACCACGTTGAAAAGGGGGGATGAATTGTCGGTAATAATTTGCAAACCCGGGAAAACGTTGTATACCCGCAGGCCAAAGGGGGGGGCCCACTGTGGGGACGGCAGAGAGTTTGGGGGGGTCCTCCGCCCCCCGTATCGAGATTATGTATCCAAAAACGGGGGCTGGACTGGTAAAAAGGCACTTTTCCAGTTTAGCATATAGATTTTTCTCGCCGGGCTCTAGGACCTGGCCACATGTAACTGGTGGGATCCCGATCGGGTGAGAATCCCAGGAGTCATCTAATAACCATTTACACGGGCTATAGGAGGTCTCTGAAAATGTCATTCAAATTCCTGGAAGCGGCCGGAGGTTGCATAAGCCAAGGGCATTACCAGATACCAAAGTGCCCATCACATAATTGAAGGGCCCTTTCCCTGTCCCCTTCCCGATGGATAAATTTATATGCCCCCCGTAAGTCCAATTTGGAAAAGCCCTTGGGCCCCCCCCGGAGACGGTCAAAGAGTTCCGTGTTTAAACGGCAGAGGGTCCCCGGTTCTTGATGTGATCTTATTTAGACCAGTAGTCAATGCAGGGTCTCGGGATCCATCTTTTTTCCCCACAAAAAAAAATCCGGCACCCCCGGAGAAGTAGATTTCCATAAACCCTTTTCGTGATTTTTTCTACATGGGCCCAAAAGCCCGGTTTGGGGTACGGGAGCGGGTGACCACCCCGGGGGGTGGTCCGGGTTCAGGTCTAGGGGGCAATCATAGGGGGATGAGGAGGAAGTGCTCAGCTTGCCTCTCGGAAAAAACATTTTGGGGAAGCCGAAAAGGGTTGGGAAAACCCCGGGGTAGTGGCTTGGGGAAGGACTGTGGAGGACTGGGGCCACCCGGGGGGTGCCGAAAGACAAAGAACTGGCAGTCCGGGCCCCCCGCAGAACTTCACCCGTCTTCCAATCCAGCATAGGGCGGGAACCCGAAACCAAAGGGAAACCCATAGAACAGCCCGGGAAAAACGGGGTAACACAAGAATGATCCTTTCCCTTGCAGGGGTCCCATTTGTAGGGCCCCTGGGTTCAGTCCGGAGTGGATGGAGTGTTTAAAGTTCACCACGACGGGGGAGATGCCAAGGGTTGGGCTAGGGGGACCACCCGGGGCGATACTTTGGGCACCAACGAAGATCCATAAAGCTCCCAGGTCCCCGGGAAACCGAAGGGCCCACATCAACGAATTCCCCAACCAACGGCAACAGAGCCGTGGGGGGGGATTATCAACCAGGGAGCCTCTCCCCGAATCCTAGTGCGTGCGTTCCCGGCGTTGTCGAAGAAGTGGGCAACCCCCCCCGGAAAAGTTCGGGGGTGCCGCGTAGAGACACAAACCCCTCCCCACCCGTCGGGGAAGCTCTTGCGGGAGACAGGGGGGTACTGTCCACTGCATGGCCTCTTTCCCAAAGGGTGGCGGGAGGGAGGCGCGGAGGACGCTGAAACACGGCGCAAACGGGTTAGCCCACGTGTTTGAGCTGGCTCGGTTCTGGCGGAGCTCCCCCCTCTCCCGAGAAAACGGGTTCTAGCGGTTTGCCAGATGGATAGCCATTAAGACGTCGGGGAGTCCCGGGTGGGAGGGCATCCTTGATTGGGGGGAGAGGCCCTTCTTAAAATGGGCACACGCAGATCATTCCAGCCAATTCAAGGCAAGGTGCAAATTCAGGGTTTCCCCAAGGGGGTTTTTCCCCTGCGTAGTTTAAAAACGGTTTAGCAAAGAGCGGGGCAGGGTCCTCGAAAACTGCGGAAAACCTCAAAAGCGCCAGGGCCGCTGTATAGGATCGCCTGGTCCCAAAATGGCGTGCCCAGGCCAGGGGTTTTCGATAGGAACTGACCACGAAGGACCTTGGACTTCTCGGAGGGAATGACCCCCATAATTCCACGTGGGGGCCACTGGGTATGAACCCCCTGCAGGGCCCTTAATCCCCCCCCAAACTTCGCGGGATGACAAGCGGAGTTTTTGGGCCCGCGGATTTTCCCCGGAACCTGCGCACTTAGCCACGGCCGCCCTTTGCTGCTGCTGAGGGCAGGGGCTGTGCACTGTAGTCATTGGTTAGCTGTTGCGCTTTCGCGCGATCTGCTTGGGGTTGCTACCACATGGTAGTGAGGGCGGAGACGCTCGGTAGAGGGACCTTGGGGGGACCATGGCCAACGAACTGTTCGGATTGGGAGTGGATCCACTGGCCCCACACGTATGTAAGCCCCGCCAGGGGAAAGGAGTCTAATAGGTCCGGTTTTCACCAACCCCCGAAAAACGGGGGGGACTTGCTGCGGCGGGTTGCTACCAGGTCGTACCCCTGACGGACTTGCTTGGGTGGCAGCCCATTTGCGTGGTACAAATCGTGAAGCAGCTGTTTCGGGGGACAGGCAGAAGGTCAGGACAGGCGGCAAAATTTTTTCAAGGGGGCGGAGGCAAAGGTACGGGACAAGTAACGGAAAAAGATACTTAAGAAGCTTCCTTCAGGACAAGGCCTATCGATTCGGCAATGGCTGGAGAAGGGCAGGGCTAAAAAAAAGGGACCGTGCCCGGTGAAAACCAATCACGGGGCCTGTCCCTTTAAATTTCCGGCGTGCCGCGCGCGCGCACTAGAGGGGGGCCGCGTGCCCCGGGCCCGGGAGCGGAGCGCGCCCAGGACGGGACCAGGAGCGTGGAGGGTAAGTTCCCCGGGCACGCCGGGGGGGTCCCGGGCCCGGCATCGGGCCCCCGGCACCGGCCGCACAGGGGGGGGGCTGCGGCGTTGCGGGGGGGCCTGCGACCCGACCCAAAGGGGCGCAGGGAAAACCCCCAACAAAAACCTATTTTCCCCCAGGATTTTCTTTGGTTTTTTCTTCACTAGTTAAAATTTCCAAGTTATTAAGTTACCCTTTAAATTTTTTTTTGCCTTAGTAGAGTTTTTTTAATAAATGACTTCTGCGCTTGTTTGGAGCGTATTCACCACAAATTTTATACCAAACGTTATTTTTAAAGGGACATTGTACAATCACAAATCTTTTCCCAGTATTAAAATTGCTGATTCAAGGGAAACCCGAATCTCTGACAAACATAGATTCAGGGCCTTTTTTGATCTAGTGTCGCGTGGAACGCCCAAGGAAATTTTTTTGTTTAGTCGGAAAAAAAAAAGTCTTTCCCGCAAAGATTTTTTTTTTAGGGAAACCAATCGGGAAACCCACCCAATGACCTCTCTCCTAAAAGCGACCTTTTCATGGGGGGTTTAGACCATTTGCATTTAATGAAAGAAATTTTATCGCCCTGGTAAAAGGGTAACATGTTAAGGGATCAACTGAAGCTTCAAAAGTTTCATTTTATGAATGGGGAAAAAAAAAAAATTGGGGTTTAAAAAAGATACAAAAAGGTACAACTTCTTCTAAACTCAAAAGTTGGGAAAACCAATCCTAAAACCCTGAAAAAAAAAAAAAAAAGAAAAATGAAAAAAAAATATCTCCCGAAATTTGGAAAATTTGGGGGCAAGTTTTTCCCAAAATAAAGTAACCTCAAGGGTCAAATTTCGAGGCCCTGGGGGGCCGTAGAGGACAAATTTTTTTTTCCCACTAATAGGTGAGTCAGTCATTTTGCTTTTTCTGGACCTGTGCTTTCCCGCCAAGGGGGTAATGGGTTTGGCCTGCTTGGCCTTTTTTTTGTGGGTCGTCGTAGAGGGGGTTTAAAAAGTCCCCAGAGAGAGAAGATTTTTTGCTGAGGTTGGAGAGGACAATTGTGGTGCAGTTATCTTTTGAAAATCATTAGTTTACCGGAATCCCCGTGTATCCAATGTTGTGTTCTCTGAGAATCTTTGTGAGGGGTGCGAATTCCTTCCTTTTCAGCATCGTGCCTGCTGAGAGATCTGGGAAAATAGCTAATCTGGAAAATCTATCAGGAAGTTTAATTTGGTGTCTCAGAGCTTTGAGGAAGTTATCCTTAGTTTTGAAAAAATGGATGCGGGCAATTACATCTCTTGGAGCTGTTGCGGAGAGATGTTTTGGTTTCGGGAGGCGGTGGATCCGGTCAATCAGTAAGTCGGTTTGGGAAGCCTCCGGAAGTGCAATTGCCATCATATCCGTCAGGAATGGAGAAAGATCTTCTGAGGAGATAGATTCCGGTATGCCTCGGATTCTTATGTTGTTTCTCCTGGATCTATCTTCCAGATCCAGGATTTTTGATGAGAGTCTATGTACTTCCTCCTCTAGTTCAGCGTTCGCGTCAATGAGAGAATTGTGCAAGGTGGTCAGCTCCATCATTTTCTTTTCAACATGGTCTACTCTTCCAACAAGTGTTTGAATGTCAGACTTCAGATCTGTCATTATTTGCTTAACATCTTTGTGCAGCGTGTCTCTGAAAGAAGAGAAAAGCTTTTGTAAGGTGGCTTCCACTGAAGAAGTCTGCTCCGTCATTTCTTGTTGCTCCATGTCAGCTGGTTCCGACTGAGGAGAGGAGACAGACAGCTGTGAAAAAGGATTTTGGTCTTCAAATGACGGTGGTTTTGGGGAGGACTGCTGAAAAAATTGGGTAAGTTTGGTCGGCTTAATACGCTGAGACCTTTTGGAGGCACTTCTCATTTTCTTTTGTGCACAGAACGGCATAGGAGAGAGTGTTCTGGTAGCAATGGAGATTTTGCCGGTATGTTTTTTTTTCCCTTTAGACTCTCTTTGATTTGTCCGTCTCTTGGGCAGTACAAGAAGTTTGAGTTGACTCATTATAGGGTAGGAAGGACTGTGTAGGAAGTCTCTAGTAATTTAAGACCGGCCAGGAATTGGAGAAATTCACTTGTAGTAGGCTATATATATATGGATTATGGTAGAGGGACTCAGCAGACTCAGATCTTAAGATATGATGTGTCACAGCAGGGTAAGTGCAGAGACGACCTGTGTTGTATGAGGGACACCTAAAATGGCCGCCAGGTCCTCCCAAAGTACAGCAGATGTTAGCTTGGTGAGGAATGATGTTAGATGAAGAAGAGGGGCAGCAGCCCAGGGTTTGAGCTGTGTCCAAGTGGGGATGTTTTCCTAGAGGACTGGCTGTTGGGTTTAAGTATAGCTGAGAAGCTCTTATATCTTGCAGCAGGACACTCTGATATGTGCACCTGAAAGGAGAGCAGCAATTGTGTCAAAATGGCCGATGCCTCGTGTTAATCAGTGTGCCTCCCTAGATTGTCGGCGCTCAGCCTGTCCCAACTAGACCGATTCTTAGTCGGGACCGGAGGAGACGCTCTGCTTATGGCGCTGCAAGTGCCCGATACCCGGGCTTTGTGCACGTCGGGCGCGCTTATCGGGGTTTCCCGCTCTGGGGGTACTCACGGAGCCAGTCGCTCACCACCTCCGTTCACGGCGGTGCTGCGGGGCTGACCTTTCTCCCGGGTCTGAGGTGCGGCGAGCTCCCGGTCACAGTCCTAATCTCCTGCTCGCGTTCTGTTCCACGGGAGCTGTGCTGTAGATGCTGCTGCACTTCACCTCTCTCGCAGGGTCCAGGCTGCCATCGTGTATCAGGCCGCAGAATAATCCGTACCGCCGCGCTCTCCACAGAAAACCTCCGAGGGTCACCGAGGCGATGGCAGAGGAGATCAGAGGTCCAGGCACCTGGATTTTAAGTAAGTGAGGGCAATATAAGGTTTACTTGAGCCGTTTTGTTAGGGGTTCCCACGGTGCTCTTCTCCTACACGTCTTACTCCATCTAAGCCTAGGCCACGCCCCCTTCTGCACATGCTTTTTATACTCTGCTTCTTGCTTTCTGCCATTCTGCTTTACCCAATAATGCACATGCAGTTGAGAAGCAGCTCCAGGTCTTCCAAGCTCAGAGCCACACTGGGAGTTTTTCCTGCTCCCCGGTGGGTCAGTCCAAGCCTGTTCTTCTCTATCCCATCTTCCCAGAATCCTATAGTCTAAGTTATTTCAATACCTACTTCTATTTTTAAAGTGTATTACCATCCATGCTCTAATGAAGAATTACAATAGAAGACTTAAGTTTCTATTTAGATAGCTGCACATTTTTGCGCATTTTATAATAATGGTTAATGACAGCACAGTAAACAAGGAGTGTAGTAGGAGTGCTAATGATAATTGTATCGAATGTCTCATTTTCAGCTAGCATGTGAGAAAAATAAGTGCAGTTCTTGCATATAAACAGTATTTACAACAGTGGAAATGATAAAAAAAGCAAGCCTTATTGTTTGTCTTCCAATGTATGCCCTTAGAGGGGTTGTCTCGCTACAAAGATTAGCTTTCCATATGAAGGGAACACTAAATCAAGATGTTTTCCAAATATATTTGGTGAATACTGGGGGACTCCTTAGACTCTGCTCCGTGGCATGGTCTGTTCCAGCAATTTTTTTTTAAGCATAAACTTTTTATTGTTCAGATATAAATTAGTACAAACAGAATACATTATATGTCATTGTAAGAACAATTTTCAACTTTTATACCCAAAACACAACACATCCCACCTCCCAAATCCTTTCTCCAGATTCAGAACAGTAAACATCCAGTACAATCACATAGCAATGCACTATTAATACCAGTCAGTTCTTGTCACAATAAAAATTGTACCTGGCTGTCGGACGGCCTCCATCCACACAACTGCCCAGTGCCAGCACTTGCAGTGACACAGTGGAGTCATACCTGTAACCGTAACAATAAGTAGTAGTAATTAAAGGTATAAATAATACTGCTATATCAGAGAACCCACATAGTAATGGTGGAGGACCGACAGCCACCAACTACCTGTCCCCCTGACAAAAAAGAACAACGTTCTTATACCTGAGTGGGTCATCTCACCCTGGGAGCCCCCCCTGGCCGTCGCTATTGCTGTAGTTATGTCCATGACCTCAGTTCAGATAGGGGCTTACAAGTAGACTAATGTTCATACCCCGCTTTGGTGCCTTCTAAGGCCTCCATACTTTCAGGGCATTAAGGTGAAGCCATACTGTCACAGTTCATGCCGTGTTCCCTGCTCTGGATTACAGATGTACCCATGTTCCGCCTGTGTCCCCTGTCCCTGCTGACTCTGTGTGCTCAGCTGTCCTCACTCCTGCACTGGTCCTCTAGGAGAGACAGTACCCGGCCTATGACCTTTGACAACCTGGGACTTAAGGAACTTCCTGCCTCTGCTCTTGGTCAGTTTGTTGATGTCTCCACATTGGTCCTGACCTCTGTTTGCTTTCCTGGCTCCAGCGTTACCGGCGTTAACCCCGGACTGCCGATACCTGCGGCGGTGCCAGTCTGTTACCCGCCTGTCTACAGTCGACTGTCCTCTACCGCCTCCAGTAGTACCGGCCTTCACCCATTAGCTCCGCCTGTACCCACTGTCCGTGGGTAGAAACTTCAGGGTTAGTGACCTGTGGGTACCCCGCAGCTAAGTCTGGCCGGCCTTGTGGTGGGCTCTGGTGAAGACGGGGGCCCCTTAGTCCCTGCTCCCTGGCATGATCTGTTACTTCATCGCTCGCAATTGCACAGAGGATGCACATACCCAACTTTCACCGTAACATATACTCTGCTCTGTTTTTTTGGATTGTCCAATCAGTGCTGACAGAGTCAGGGTGTACAGACACACCTCTTTGAAAACTGGAATGGTAACACCCATCTGACTAATGCAGTAATACATTTCTAGAGGGAATAACAGACAACACAGAGTTACATAGTTACATACTGTAGTTACATAGTTAGTACGGTTGAAAAAAGACACGTGTTCATCAAGTTCAACCAAGGGTGGGGAAAAAGTGGGCGAAGGGAGGGAGACGAGGACTTTAAGCCCAGCCTCCCCACTGGTTAATGCCCTGAAACCCACAGGCAAGAACCAATCTACTCCAGTGGAGACCCCATCTCTGACCCCAGAGCCTACACCAGACAGGATCCAGAATTTTACATCGCTACATACGCATTAATATTCTTTAGTTCCAGGTAGGTATCTAAGCCTTTCTTGAAACTCCCAACTGTTCCTGCTGTGACCAGCTCCTCAGGCAGGCTATTCCACAGACTTGCAGTTCTCATAGTGAAGAACACTTTTCTCCTCTGGAGATTGAATCCTTTTTTCTCTAGCCGAAGGGAATATCTTCTTGTCTTTTGAGGGGGCTTTACTTGAAATAATGTTTCCCCATACTTTTTATAGGGACCATTTATATATTTACATAAATTAACCTTGTCCCCCCGAAGCCGTCTATTCTCAATATTAAATAAGTTTAATTCTTCTAACCTCTCCTCATAACTTTCTTTGCACTTTCTCCAACTCCATTACATCTCTTCTATAAACTGGGGCCCAGAACTGAACAGCATATTCTAAGTGAGGTCGCACCAATGCTTTGTACAGCGGTAGAATTACATCCTTGTCCCGCGAGTCCATGCCTCTTTTAATACACGCCAATATCTTACTTGCCCTAGAGGCAGCTGATTGACATTGCATGCTGTTCTGTAGTCTATGATCTACAAGAACGCCCAGATCTCTCTCAACAAGCGATTCTCCAAGTTTTTCTCCCAGTTATAACAGAAGATGCTGCAGAATTGTTATTGCTGAGGGACATATGTAATCATCCATCTTTTTCAGGTCGGCGAACAATTAATTTGTCTAATTATGCAATGAAATAAGATTGGGGTATATAACAAGGTGGACCAAATCGGTCAGCTGGGTGTTGCCGTTCCAGTTTTAAAAGGGGTGCTTCCCTGTCAGCACATGATTGTCAGTGCTGACAGACTCTGCAGGTATACTCCCCAATTGACTTCATTAGGTTTAAGCCACATATAGGTATTTATTAAAGGTTTTCCACTGATTCTCATCATTAAAAAATTGCAGATGTTTTTAGTCAATGATGGATCTCTTTATATTCTGCAAATATCCAGTCAGAGATCTGCTAATTGCCATTATTACCATTATGATCAACTGAAAAGAGTTACCACATATCAGGCAGCAATTAGCATTAGACACAATCAAACTGAGATTGTGTGAAGTGGAAAGCTGTGAGCTACAGTATAATCTCCATTGCTGCCACTGTTCTACCTCACTGCTGACAATATGGCAGAACAGGTCCTTCCAATGGGTTGTTTCACAGAGACAACGCCTCTTTATATGAAGCCGACACGGTGATCAGCTTATTGGAGAAGAGCTGTTACCACAGTTATGATTGCTCCAGTGCTCCTGGGTAATCTCTGTGAGAAGAGCGTGACATAGTGACAGGTCCAATGAGCTGAGCTATAATACCATTATGTGTGAAAACACTAATCATAAAAAACTTACTATTTAATTGCTGCAGCACGCTGTGAACCAGGAGTCTAGCAGGTTCATGAGCTCTAGGCATAGAGGGCAAGCTGTCAGCACAGACTGGTGGGAAAGAGTCCCCAGCTCATGAACCCTCTGGACCCCAGACTCACCATGTACCACAATACTGTGCACAAACTAGATGTCAGGTTAAAGGGAAGGTGTCATCAGAAAATGACCTGTTGTTTAACTCATGTTTTTATGTTATTTTTTAAGAATTATTGGTTGTTTTTTATTGTTTATAACAGTATCATTATTTTTTTTTCTTCACTTTGGCCACTAGGCCTAATAATATTCTAAGACTTCTTTTTCTTTAGAGAAAACTTCTCAGCAGTCTCCTCATTATCAGCACAGGCATTATTACATGGAAAGGTGACACCAATGTGTATAGATTATACAGCATCCACCAATCACAATAGGAGATGTCACAGCTACTCCTCCCTGTACACTGACTTCTTCCCAGGTCACAGAGCATGCCCAGAAAACTCTCCTATAGAAGTCAGTGGGTCAGCTTCTGTTCACTGATTCCTATGTCCATGAAGCTGCTGTAAAGTATTTCTCTAAATGCTGTCAAAAACAGCTCAGGCAGGATGACCACCCACCATAATGATATACAGATGACAGAATTGAGAAACCTACAATCAGCAAATATAAACGGCTAAGAAGAAAAGACTATGGATCAGTGTTTTGTTTTAATTAGTAAAAAAAAATACAATAGATTCCTTTAAAATTCTACTAAATATTTTGCATTGGTATTTATCACAAGGCCCAGTCCGGGACATATGCAGTGTTTTGTTAAAGGAGTTGTCTCACTACAGGCTTTCAGCCTACTTCAATGTGTCTTGCAGCAAAGGATTTTTGAATTCAGGGGCGTGCTTCTTGTCTGCCTTTTTTGCTCCCCCCTCCCCTCAGCACACAGACAGCGCTCCTTCTATACAGCAGGGGGAGGGCGAGGGGGTTTGCTGCCAGTTAACCCTGTGTGTGCCTGCCTAGATCTGCTACTCACTGATGAATCAGCTGCACTGTCAGCTCCACAGAGTCCGGAGATAACAGGGAGAGGGCTGATCTATGAGTGTGGAGAGGTCTGTGAAGCTGTGTATGCTAATAGCAGAGCAGGGGGGATGCAAGTGTTCCTATACCCCCTGCTTAGCATACAAATCTCCACATCTCAAGCAACAACAAACAAACCCTGTCAGAACAGACACAGGGCAGCTGTGAAGTGTGTTACTATAATCACCATGTGTCACTAGTACAGCAGAGCGGGGAGGGGTATGAACCGTTCACATGCTCCCCTGATCTGTTCTATTATTATAGTCAAAGCTCCACAGATACATAATGATTATAGTAACACACTTCACTGCTGTCACATCCTACTGACCACAGATCAGCCTCACCTCTGCTCTCCTCAATCTGTGTAGAGAGCAGGAGGGAGCAGGCACACATAGGGTTAATCCAGCTACACAGACACAGAAGCCAGAGCCCTCCCCCTCCCTTCAATACAGAAGCATACTCTGCTGGAGGGGCTCTGTGCTCAGACCACCTGTATTCAGAAACAGATGAGTCACCAGGACTGGCAGCCAGTGAGATAACAATCAACAGGTCGGCTGCTAAAGAGATTTCAGGAGCTGATGCACTACTACTAACAGAGATAACTCAGAATCAGTCGGACATTTGTAATGAACATATAATGCAAAGCTGCTTGTTTTTTAAAGATTTTTTAATTAAAACCCAATCATTGTAGTGAGACACCCCCTTTAAGGCAGTAAGACCACCTTTATAGTGATGCATATGTGGTAGGAACACACATATACATATAGTTGCACCATTAGAGTACCACCATTAATAACACCAACAAAGTCAGTGAGGTGTACATAAACCGTGTCAGTTATGCAAACAAATGCCTCCAAAGGATAATGCGAGAGTCTTTGGGGGTTGGTGGGCCTATCCCTGGTGGGTTAGTCTGCTTTAAGGGGGTTCACTGACATTGCTGTTTCATTTATTTAACATGATCTAATATTTTGTGCTCAGCTGTACTCGACACTTCCATTGAAATGAATGGGGAGAGTTCCTTTTCTTGAGATAAGTGGAACCTATCGGACTTTCAGCATCTCTCATTCTCGCTCCACCTCCTCCCCTGGCCTCTCTCTGTCGGTGTCCCTCTTGGGTCAGTCCTGGGTCCTTTACTCTTCTCTCTTTACACTCTTGGCCTCGGTCAGCTCATAGCATCACACGGCTTTCATTACCACCTGTATGCTGACGATACCCAACTCTACATCTCCGGCCTAGATGTCACTTCTCTTCTCTCCCGCATCCCTGACTGTCTGTCCTCCATTTCCTCCTTCTTCTCATCACGTCTCCTAAAACTAAATGTGGAGAAAACAGAACTCATCATCTTTCCACCGTCCAACTCTACCCCTGCCTCTGATCTCTCTATCTCAGTCAACGGCTCTACACTCTCACCGGCCCCGCAAGTCCGCTGCCTTGGGGTAATCCTAGACTCTGCTCTTTCTTTCAAACCCCACATCCAAACCCTTACCTCTGCCTGCCGCCTCCACCTGAAAAACATCTCTCGCATCCGCTCATTCCTCAACTATGACACTACAAAAATGCTGGTCCATGCCCTTGTCATCTCCCGCCTAGACTACTGCAACAGTGGCCTCCCAGCTAGCACCCTCACCCCCCTCCAATCCATCCTTCACTCTGCTGCCCGTCTTATTCACCTCTCCCCTCTGCCAATCCCTTCACTGGTGTAAAATTGCCCAGCGAATTCATTTCAAGCTACTAACCATGACCTACAAGGGTCTCCATAACCTCTCCTCTCCATATATCTCTGCCCTAATCTCCAGATATCTCCCCTCACGCAATCTCCGCTCCTCACAGGACTTTCTCCTCTGCTCTCCCCTTATCAGCTCCTCACACAAACATCTTCAAGACTTCTCCCGTGCTTCCCCCACATTCTGGAACTCACTGCCCCAACACATCAGACTCTCCTTCACTTTCACCAGCTTCAAAAGAAACCTGAAAACCCATTTCTTCAGGCTTGCCTATAACCTTCACTAACCTTGCTGTCACTACGTCCTCCATAAACGTGTCTGCCCCTCACCTCCTGTCTCTTTCCCCCTCCTTGTAGATTGTAAGCCCTCGCGGGTAGGGTCCTCTCTCCCTCTGTCATGCCAATTGTCATTATCCCTTATCACTGTACTCGTTTGACTTATGTTATGTATGTAACCCCCTTGAATGTACAGCTCCCTGGAATCAATGGCGCGCTAAAATAAATAATAGTAATAATAACCTATCACACACTTACAGCATATCCTAATGGTGTGTCAAAGGTGTGAGACGGGAAAATAGTATTGAAGAGTTCAGCAGGTTTTTACCCCTTGCCCGTTCTCTGACTATATTTTTTATCTTGTAGCTTGGAAAAGGTTGCAGTTTGAGCTGAAAAGTTGCATGGATGAAGAAATCGCTCCACTTTAGAGGCGCTGCTTAGATATTATCTTTGATATTTCTTATGCTTTAATCTTGGCCTCTAGTTTGTCACCCCCTGACTATTCTCTTAAAGATTTTCACTGACTTCATTCCTGGCTATTTGTATCAGCTTTCAACTAGTGGGGTCATGACCTAGAGACCTGGTAGAGTAAGGTTGCCCCCTTTCCTGTCCTAAAAGGGGTGAGGTTTGAGTGTGGTTTCAGAAAAAAATATTGATCATCATTAAAAAGATACAAAATTTATACCATTTCCTGTGTCTACAGTAAGTAGGGCACATCACTGCTTCATGACACCTGAAAATAACAGATCCTAGACTCAGACCTTAACATTGAAGACTAAATCCCCAGAATAAACAGAGACCCCAAATTAAATACAGTCCTCGGACCACAAAATAAGTACAGACTCCAGACCAGAACCCAAAATTAATAAAGAACTCCAAAGTAAATTCTAATTACATCCCGAAATAAATACAACTCACAGACCAGATCCCAGTATAAATACAGATCATACACCTGATTAAAGAGTAAATACAGATCCCAGACCATATCCCAGAGTTAATACAAATCACAGACCATATCATAGAGTAAATACAAACTCTACTCCAGAACCGAAAATAAAAAAGGACTTATGCTGCGTCCACAAGACAAATGTCAAAATACTCGTCGAATTCTGAAACCTAAAGCTGCATTGTCTGACGACTATTTTAATGTGGTTTACAATGTGGATTTTAGGTCTTTTTTTTTCTGCCGGATTTACAGTAAAAAAACAAGTCCCATTCATCTCTATGGAGTTTGGATGTGGATCTGATATGGAAATGTTTGGGAGGTTTTTTTTTTCCATCTAAAATATTGAATATGTTCCAAGATTTTGGTAAAAATGGCAGTTTGGAAATCTGACCTATTAAAAATCTGAGTTGTGTGGAATACGACTTGAATTGTAGTGATGCTTTTACAGTCGTTTTTTGACGGCTTAGAAAATCCCAATCCGTATCAAAAACTGACTGGAAAGACTTGCCGTGTAGACGGACCATAAGGCTAGATCAGCACAGCAAAGTGAAAATGCCGTCCAAAATCCAACAGCATTTTCACTTTGTGGCACTGCGGGTTTTTATGCGTTTTTTGTGCAACAAACAGTTGGATTTCGGATTCCCTGCAGTCCCGCGGAATACAGAACATGTTTTATACTCTGCCGGTCGGCTTTCATTTTAGGAAAACCTCAGTAAAAAATCTGTGCTGTATAGACAACAACACAGATTTTCTATTGAAGTTTATACAGCGCAAGATACGGTTGGTTTTTCAACGGATTCAAAATACTGAATTTGCTAAAAAAAAATGAACAAAATCCTGGGCTGGGTAGACCTAGCCTACGGCTACATCCTAAGGTTTTCAATCGGATTTTATGCCTGTAAATCATCCCTATAGCCCTCAATAGAAAATCTGCACTGTAGTCTACACAGTTTAGATATTCTGAGGTCGGCTGTCACATCCAAAATCCAATCACAAAAAATTAAAACGTTCTGTAATTCCCCTATAAACGGCAGAATATAGAACTGTTCAATGTAGGCCGGCTAAAAACCGACCGCAAAATCCATGCAAAAAACGCGGATTGAATCAGCTTTAAATACTCGTCTGAAAACCACCTCATACGCAGCAGTTTTCAGTTGAGTTTTTGACACTGATTTGTTGAAGTTTTCTCCACATGGTCTTTTACCTGTTTTTTTAGTGCTGTTTTCTTAATGGAATACCTATACAAATTACTTGTAGGGCAGTTTTTGGCTGCAAATCTGCGTCAAAAACTGCGTCAAAACCACGCCACACTTGTGGATGTGGTTTTGAAGCTCTCTTTTTAATTCCAATGGGCATTTTACTCATGGAAAACTCCTCAAGAATGGACGTCAATGTAAACATTGCGGAATATAAGCAAGGTGCATCGGGATAGGACATACAGAGGACATACGGTGGAATCAATAAAATTTAACTGGGGGGGGGGTTTGCAGTGTGTTAGGCTCAGGGTCTTTACTGTCACTGGTGTGGTGGTTGTCACTAGACATACTGTAAGTAAATGTTTAATAATAATCTTTATTTATATAGCACCAACAAATTCCGCAGCACTTTACAATATAAATACAGACAAAATGACAGACATTATACAATAAAAGCTACTTACAGATGAGACACAAGGTGTGAGGGCCCTGCTCCCAAGAGATTACAATCTATTAGGGTGTATGGGTGAGACGAAGGGTGAGAAGTGCTTGGTTTACAATGGTCCAGCCTTGTTTCATAAATAGGGGGTGGTTTACACGGGTGCAGCACGAGCAGAATCTTGGAGACGGGCATGGGAGGTTCGGACGATTGTGGTCTGTAGTTTGATGTCCGCAGCAGAGCGGAGAGATAGGGTAGGGTAGACAGAGATGAGGGAGGAGATGTAGGGAGGAGCAGCACTGTGGAGAGCTTTATGGGTGAGAGTGATGAGTTTATACTGTATACTGTACTGAATGGGCAACCAGTGATGTGACTGACACAGGGTAGAGGCATCGGTATAGCGGCTGAAAAGAAAGATAAGCCTGGCTGCTGCATTCAGGACAGATTGGAGGCGGGAGAGTTTGCACAGAGGGAGACCGATAAGCAAGGAGTTACAGTAGTCAAGACGAGAAAGAATAAGAGCAACAATGAGGGTTTGAGCTGTTTCCACAGAGAGAAAAGGCCAGATTCTGGAGATGTTCTTGAGGTGCAGGTGACAGGAGCGGGCAAGGGATTGGATATAGGGAGCGAAGGACAGATCAGAATCAAATATAACCCCAAGACAGCGGGCCTGCTGCCTAGGAGTTATGATAGTACCACACATGGAAACAGAAATAGCAGAAGGGGGTCGGTTAGTAGATGGTGGAATTACAAGAAGTTTAAAAAGTTTAAAAATGTTCTCCATTGACTCTCTAAGAATGCACACACTGGTTGTCAGTCCAGAGTGGATTTCCCCCTTGTGCCTGGGTTCATCAATTAAAAAGAGCTGTAATCTATCACACAACAATCAGCATTAGTTTGTATGAAGTGGAAACAGGTGAGCTGTGTACAGTATAATTTCCATTACTGCACTGCCAGTGTTATAGCTCACTGCTGACAATATGGAATAACAGGTCCTTTCAATGGGTTGTTTCATAGGGACAACGTCTCGTTATATGAAGCCGACACAGTGATCAGCTTATTGTCACAGGTCCGGCTCCTCTCACCCCTGACGAAGAGCTGTTACCACACTTATGATTGCTCCAGTGCTCCCGGGTAATCTCTGTGAGAAGAGCGTGAAATAGTGACAGGTCCAATGAGCTGAGCTATAATACCATTACGTGTGAAAACATTAGGTTTAGTAAAGCCTTGTTCCTGATAAATCTGTCCCTAAGAAAAATTAGTCAGTGTCACCTTAATGGAAAGAACTATTGGAAGACCTCAGAAGATGTAAAAGGCTAAATCTACACGGCACTGGTTTACTGTAATGCATCCCCATAGACTTCAATAGAAAATCTGAGCTGCAGTCTACATAGCTCGGATTTTCTGAGGTTGGATTATAGTATTGTTCAATGTGGGGCAGCCGAAAACCAACGGCAAAATCTGTGCAAAAAACGTGATTAAAAAACGGATTCTATAACAGAATCCGACATTATTTTACTTTTGCAGTGTAGACGTAGCCTTACAGAGATGGAGAGGAGAAAACTGTTGCAAGTCTCTTAATGCTCCTCCTGTCACACTTCAAAGGTTTTCAAATTGTTTCTTTCTTCAACTGTTGTAAATATTTTCTCTTCTTTTAAATTGCATTTTTTTAAAGGTTTTAAAATGCTTAAAAGAGCCTTGTCTAATGTGTATGAAAAGTCAGTGAATGTTCAGTTTCTTGTATAACATCGTGTCTGATGAAGAGATCTAGCAGTGTTGAACTGGGAAGCCAGGGATCGACCAGTGGAATGAATTTTTGGGGCCCACCTTTGGAATCGATTCTTGGGGCCCACCTTACAGCTAAATGCACATACTGCAAATGCCTCTTACTATCTCCCTCTCTTTCTCTGCTTCTCTCCCTAAAAAGCAGCCCTTGCTTATCTCTGCATCCCACTTAGCTCAGGGGCCCACCATGCCCAGAGGCCCAACAGGGATTTGCCCTGCTTTCCGGTGGGCAAGTCCGAGCCTAAGGGCTAGTACTCTATAAAGCTTACCATCAAATATAATCTGTTCACCTCTAAAAGCTATCGCCTGATTTCTTCACTCTTCTACTGCCTTCTATGGCTAATATGGTATAATATTATAGTACTAGCTGCTCTCTCTAGGGATCGATATCCTGTTAGGTTTACTCTAAGACACCATGAAAAAAGCCAATACTATCCAAAAAATTGATAGATAAAATAAAAATGAAACTTTTTAACACCAATACCAAAACCTCATCACAACTATGAAGCATGGTGGATGGAACATCATGGTTTTGAGCTGCTTTGCTGCCTCGGGCATTGACACCTCACATTCATTGAGGGTACAGGCACTTCAAAGATAGCTCAATGTCAGGGCCGTTCCTAATGGCGCCGAGGCTCCACTCACCCAAGGGGGGGGGCCGTGACCGCCTGGCTCGCCCGCCCGGAGGTTAGCCCTTGACTCACTCAGCAGCTGTCACACCTTGCTGTGCACTGCTAGGAATCAGGGAGGAGGCAGGACCGTGATCGTTCCCATCCTGCCTTTCTGCCTGTAACACGCGCAGGGGGCCCGCGCTTTCACACACCCCCTGCGATGCTGGGAGTCTCCTGGTCGTGCAGCCTCTGTTGCAGGCCAGGAGATTCTCTGTAGCTAGCATACAGCGTAAGTGTCATGATGACGTCACGCAGCTTACGACTGCTCTGCACTCCGTGCCTGTGACGGAGGACCGGTGGGATGTGGCATGGGGAGTATTTTTTTTTATTTCATCAATAGCTGCTACCTGGCTATGGGGGCCCTGCCTGGCTACATGTGGGCACTGCTTGGCTACAAGTGGGCACTGCCTGGATACAAGGGGGCAGGGCACTGCCTGGCTACAAGGGGGCACTGCCTGGCTACAAGGGGGCACTACTTGGCTATAAAGGCACTACCTTACTATATGGGCATCTACCTGACTATAGAGGCATCTACCCAGCTATTAGGGACTACTACCTGGACTATAGGGGCATCATACCGGACATTTGGGCATCTACCTGGCTTATAAGGACTACTACCTGGCGAAAGGGGCATTTGCCCTGGCTCTAGGGGATTTCTGCCTGGCTATAAGTGACTACTAACCTTCTATAATGTGAGCTACTAACCTGGCTATATGGGCATCTACCATGTTATAAGGGCTCACTACCTGGGCAACTGGGCTACTACCATGGCGCACAGGGGATACTTGTCGGCTACAGTGGCTATACCTGGCTACCATATGAGGTGCTATAGATGGGTGGAGTTTTTTTGTATAGAAATAGTAAATGATAGAGAAGTTCGATAAAGTGAGGATGTCTAAGAAGTTTGTTTTTATAAATTTTACAGGTGAAGAGTTTGAGGTGCCGGGAGAAGTCGTCATGGCGTCTGGAGAGATGAGAGAGAAAGAGTAACAACTCTTCAGGGTTGTCTCCTGTACGTCCTGGATGAAAACTATACTTGTACTCATTTAAATGGTCTGCAGAGCCTGTGTACACTTGGTATCCAATACTGTATGTTCACTGTAATGCTGTTGATATAGGTTATAGTAAAATGTGTTTGTATAGTAATGGTCAGTTTGTGTATTAACCATTCGTCACTATGTGCTAGTGAAAAGTTGGTCAATTGTGTGGTTTTAATAATCGGTCACCTGTGATGCTGGTGATATGGTGTTCTTGGGGATTCTGATTGGTGTAGTAGTGTTTTGTTTGGTAACTGAATGGGGAAACTTGGGGGGGGGGGGGGGGGGGGGGGGGATTTTTTAGTATGTTTTATACTAGCACAATGTGGTAAACATTTTTTGTATATTTTAGATTTGGTTGATGGTGATGCAATGTGTCGCATTGTGGTGCTTAATGTTACCGGGGGGAGGGGGGTGAATTTGTTCATCTCGCCCTGAGTGAAATTTAGCCTAGGAATGGCACTGCTCAATGTGAGGGCAGCAGTCCGCGACCTCAAATCAAAGAGATGATGTGTGAAGCAATAAGACAATAAGGCACAAGTAAGACTAGGTCTATACAGCATAGGACAAAAAAACAAAACCTAAAAACTGATTTGAACCTGAGTATTTTGTCAGTTTTTTGTCCAATGCAGTTTTTTGGGTGTTTTTTTGTTTTTTGTGAGGGTTTAGGCGTGGTTTTTGGTCTGTTTTTTGGACTTTTTGGGGTCAATTTTTAATGTATGCAAAATTCATAAACCTTGAATAAACACCTGGGCAGTTTTTCAGCAGAACCTTCCAGAAGCCATCCAGCGGTTTACATAGACTTCAATAGTAAATTTTCCTCTGGATTTTACAACATGTTCCTAAAGCCGCCGGCTCCCAAAAACGACCTGTGTAGATTATAGGTCTTTTTTTGTATTAAAGTCTATGTGGACATTTTTCCATCTAATTTTCCATGGTTTAAAACTGCGGAAAGTCCAACATTAAACCTCTGCTGTGTAGACATAGCCAAAGTCAATTAAAGACTGGTTAAAAAAAAAACAGGGAGCTGATTGCAAGGCTTCCAAAAACATTTATGAACCGAAAATATATATTTGCACAGCAGGAAATTTCTTCTTAACATTGTGCAAATCTTATTACAGGAAACAATTGAGTAGATTGATGGGAGATCTGTAAGTTATTAAAAAAAGCTCACCACCCTTGTGTGCCATGTTGCTGGTAATTGGGTAGTAATAGCTAGAATAAGTGCACCCTGTAGGATCTTCTAATTGGCACTGAGCCGCCTCATCATTTTGTGGGTGGAGTCCTTGGAGTCCTCTCAATCACATAAAACAGGTGAGTTTCTTGCCAAGGTTGTGAGGTTTTTATGTCATATGTCAAACGCTGAGTTGACTGGAGGTTACGAGCTACTGTGTGAGGTGACATTTGAACTTGCTGCTAGTAAGGACTTGCTGATTGGATTGTGGTCATGGACGTAACTATAGACACATGGGGCTCAGAGGTTGAGGGGGCCGACTCAAGCCCAAGAATGATATAGGTTTTGGAGGAAATGGGTAGTTAACGGCTTTCTGCTTTCCAGCACTACAATCAGGGGCGTAGCTTTAAGGATGTGGCAGATGTAAGCAGTCGCAAACCGGGGGCCCTGCAGCCTGAGGGGGCCTAAATAAGGGCCACATAAGGAGACACCAACATTGTAAGGGGCACATAGTAGCTGGGGGGCCCATTTAACTTTTTGCACTAGGTCCCATGAGCTTCAAGTTATGCCTCTGACTACAATTTAGGTTCTCTGATACATGGTGGTATTATTTATACTTTTTATAATTCCTACTTCTCCTTCTGTTTTAGTTTTCTACCATTAGGTGGAAGGGGCGCCATCTTATTTTGCTACGGGGCCTTATGAATTCTAGTTATACCCCTGGTGGTGGTCATAGCTGTATGCCACATGAGCTCCATCAGTAGTTGGAGTGCCTTTGCATTATAGAGATGTGTAGTCGGTGCGTGGGCAGTGACTAGAACGGATGGTGAGAGTTTACACGAGGGTCAAGAAATAAGCGGCTATAGTCACCTCAGTACCAAAAGACCAGAGACAGTGACTGACTGTGTTATGTTACCACACTCAAAATCCCCACCCTATAACGTCTGAAGCTAAGAACTGTAACTTTCCATAAGAACCATTAAGTGTATTGCACTGTACATATGTCTTGAGAAACCACCAAGCATTAGTGCCTCCTTACATAAAGACTTCACAAATTATGCAGTTGAAGAAGACGTTGTGTGCATTATTGCTATATCATTTCCTCCTGGTGGGGTAGTGACCACTAGATCTCTTGCTTTGCCAACTGGTTCCTATTAGAGATTGGCACCTAAATTACTGCACCATGAAGATGCCAGCACCATAGTCAATGAAGTATATAAACAGTGGCAGCCACACAAAACAACTCCAGTAGTGTAACAGGGAATTCTATGGGGGCTCAGGAAGGAAAGTACTTACCTGGTGGTCTTGGGTATGAAGTGGCCCACAGGAAACTGGGCTTGTATTTTCAAAAGATAAAAAAGAATGTGCACTAAAATTTCAGTTGACACAACCCATAATAATCAGCCTGCTCTCTGAACAGTTTTTCTTGTAATTTGTACGTTTTCCTTGAAATGAATCTCTCTGCGTGAGAATGTCTCTGCTCAGAAATGGCTTGAAGCTTTCAGTGTCTATAGATTGTGTACTTTATATATTTATATACTTAGAGTGAAACTGGTGAAAGTTAATTTGCTGTTTCTTTTCATGCATGAAACTATTGCTGTGTTTTAAAGTGTTGATTAAAAAGTTAAAAAAAATAAAAAATAAATTCTGTGCTGATTAGTTTTGTTACATATTTTATAACGCTTAGGCCACATTTACACGGCACAGACCAAATACCAGTATTTAGTCTGGTTTTAGCATGCAGGGGGATGGTAGCTTTTCTCCGTGGTTTGCGGATTCAAGCCGTCCCCCCTTCGCACCAACATGTTCATGTTCCACCCCAAAAAATATGTTCTATGTTTTTCAGACCACCGGCGGTCTAAAAAACCATCCAGCGGAAAATCCATGCAGTGGAGACTACTGCGTGGATTTTCCATAGAAGTTCATGTAAAAGGTTGACAGTCGGTTTACAGACGGCTTTCGAATCCAAAGACCATCTGTAAATCCAGCTGAAAACCTGTGCTGTGGGGACATGCTCTTAGTCTCCTTTCCAAATATGTTTTTCTTTGTACTAGGAGAAGCTTAGTTAATATTTAAGCCAGTGCCCTATGGAAAAGCCTAGTCTGACACTCTTTTGGCCTCCAGTGGGTAATAAAGGTCAAAGGTTTATGATAACTGCCCACTGTGAGTGCTGTGTGTAAAGAACCTTATTGCTCCCCTACTCAGCGATTGTCTGCTATTGGCACCTGCTGTTGGACCCAGAACCCTATTGTAAGACCCTGACTGGTAAAGTGGTGAACGGTGTATACATTGCACCCAGAGTTCTCGCACACATATGGTGAGGACAGATGCACGTCACCCAGAAAGCCTGCCCTTGGGTGAGAGTAGAGCCGCACTTTCTTCTATGTCCACCTGCCGGTGGTAGTTGGCACATGTTTATCAGTTAGTAGCTGTAGTAATACAGCTTAGTCCGGGACGGCTTTTACCGGGAGCAGTCAAATTGTTGGGTGGGTGACTGCTTCCCATGTTCAGGGCCAGGGTTTAGCTGGCTTATATAAGTCAGCTAGTTGGGTCTGCAATTACAGGCCAGGGAGTTTTGGCCTGAGAGATACACCAAGAAGCAACCAGTGTGTTGGAATGCGGCTATTAGGTAGTAGTGAGGGAAAACGCTACTATATAGCTAGTGATCAGATAAGCAGGAGTTATTTTGTGTATTGTTTTGTTTTGGCACACGTCTTTTGTCTGCTATATTCAAATAAATGCCGGAAGAGAACCGCTTGGATATAAAGGCTGTCTGTGTTTCTATTGCCTTGGGACTTTGCTGTCCCCCTTACACTATTTAAAGTTGAATCCTGACCAAACACATTTTCTCTCAGGTTTCTTTAGTTACCAACCTGCTTTGCTTATTCTCCCTGTTGTTTGTCTTATCTGATAGCAGGGAGTGACCTCATCATACAGAACTGCAGCTTGAGAGCTTGAGTGTTATCTGATCTTTCAGACAAAAGACACTAATTACTCTGAAGCTTCTCTGGACCTGGGAGCAGGAGATTTAATCTAGACTAATTATCAGAAGTCTGAACACACAGAGTTGCTAATTACCCACAGCTTGACCAGGAAGTGACAGGATGCATAAATGAAAGAATGCCACTCTGCTCTATGGAACAACATGGTGAGGCAACCCTTTAAATGCTACATTTCAGTTTAGCGAACTCCAAACTGAGGATTAAATGGGTTTTCTCATCATCATGCAGTTCCACGGGGCAACTGGCAGTTTAAGGCTATGTCTACATGGGAATGATAAAATGCCATCAGAAATCCAATGGTATTTTACAATTGCCATACCATGGTTTTTGCCATTGGTTTTTGGATCTCAGAAATCCCTTTAACATTGAACGTAATGTGGTAGATTATAGAACATGTTCAATAAACCGGCGGTTTTGAAATTCAACAATAGAAAATCTGTGTAGACTACAGCTTAGATTTTCTATTGCGGTGTATGGGCACTGGTTTACAGTCAGATTTTGCGGATTCTAAATACTAAATCCACTTAAAAATCTGACCAAAAACCAGTACTGTGTGGACATGGCCTTAGAGCCACAATTCCTGGTCAGGCTGTGGTAGCAGCGATTGACTTATCAGCTCTGCTGTTTCTAGCTATTGCTGTTACAGTGACATGACTGCAGGAGATTTATAAAGTGTAGTAGACAAGGCTTCAGAGCGAAAGCTTCTCATTTAGTTAGGCAAACAAACTCCTTTGCTAGAGAGAAGACTCTACAGGGATTAACTCATGGTTGAACCAACAGTAGCTTGGAGCAATGAGAGATAAGAGAGAGCAGGGACAGGTGGGGAGAGGTGGTCAGTAACCAAAGAAACTTGTGTGCTCTAAAAGGAGATACAATTTTCTTTATCTCCTGACCAAAGCAACAGCAACAAAGTAATGTATTTAGTCATAGTCATCATTTACCTTTCCCTACATGTTAAAGCTAATCATCGTAGTGAGTAAACCCCTTTAATAGGGTCAGCTTTTCAGATGACAATTATACCAAGCTGTATACATGTATATGTGTTCAGCTTGTGTTAGATGTCTGTGGGAGTCTTCTAGAACAGCTGGAGACTTATGGTACTTGGTCTAGTAGTGATTGCCCTTTCTACACCATCTTTAGCTATATCACCAGCCATGGCATGAGTTAACAATAGATACAATTCCAAAGTTCATTAATGCACCAATGTATACAGTGATGTCTTAAACAAAATAGTGTCCGTTTATCGAAACAACAACTACATAATGGCCCTGGCGCATTTCTATGTGCACCTGTTTAACTCTGGACCTCCAGGAAGTAGCTGAGCCATAAAAGTTTTGTTCCACAGGAATAGGGATATTGTTTCATCATTTCCTGGACCAGTTCCCACACATTATACCAGCTGTGAGCAAGTATATGTATGAATACTAGGGAAACACATAGATCACCCTGATTTGTAAAAAATAACATAGCTAACTATGAAAAGACTCAATGTACAAGCAAAATTTTTCATATATTTTATAAATATACATGGAAGATAATATAGTGTTTAAATGACTCATCTGATTAACAAAACCCAGTTTAAACAACTGTATTAGGCAATTCTGAGTTAATAGAAAGGTTAGGGTTCGTGTTCAGGATTCTTATCTGCTCCCCAGAGTGGTTACAGAGTGGTTACAAAGAGCGTCTTTCAATCTGTAGGACCAATCATCTCCATGCACTACGTTGACAGACGATTAATTTCAAAGGTAACCGTATAAAACATTTTTTCTTCAGTTGCACAGTTGGGGTAATAGTGGTGGAAAAGGGAGACTTTAAAGAGTACCTATCACCTCCAGGGAAACCCTCAAGAAATAACAGGAGACAAAATACAAACACATTACTAAATTGCATCATTAGGGAACATCAAAGCATTTCACCTGTAATTTCTGTTTTAAAAAAAGCGCTGGCCCATTAAAGACAGCTCTGAAGTCGGGCCAAGTCTGCACCTGACAGCTTGATGGATGACAGTATGGTATCCATCTCCTGCCCTGAGAGGGAAGAGGTCCACTGAGCATAGGGGATCCTGTAATCTACATCAACCATCATGTGCACACTGAATTTCACTGGCTGCTATGTCTGTGATGGATTAACACTAGCATCATTGTAATGTAAGAAGCACTGTACTGTTATCTCTATCCTCAGTGTGCTGTCCATTGAACTGTATGTATCAGCCTATGTTCCTCAGCTTCCCCCTGCTCAGGTGGGTATAGCTCAACAGAAAGAATCCTTGCTACCATACAGGAGCTCTGCTAAGAAAGAAAAAAAAAAAAATAAAAAAAAAAATCGATTCCCTATAATAATGACCTGAGCCCTCTGCATTGCTAATGACATGTATTGGAAAAAAGTCTTATAATCTAATCTACTATTATATTTTGTGTGTTTGTGTGCAGGTGATAGGTACTCTTTAAGGCTACGTCTACATGAAAAATCCGCAAAGATCTGACCTTAAACCGTCCCCATAGACCTCTGAGTCTACACAGCTTGGATTTTCTTAGGTCCGATTTCATATCTGAAAATCAGGTAAAAAAAAAACGTATGAAATGTTCTATAATCCGCCATATGTCACTTGAAACAGCAAAGTATAGTACTGTTTAATTTAATGGAATGGCCGAAATTTGAAAATCCCGGCAAAAGAACAGGACACAAAAAAATGGTACAAAACCGAGTGTAAAATACTGGTCAGATTCTGACTAGAATCCGACAAGTATTTTATCCCTTGCTGTGTGGACGTAGCCTAGAGGAATATCCAGTACCCAATAGTTTGCAGCTTTCTGCTATGGCCACGCAGAGGTGGCAGTGCCAGCTGAATAAACTTGCTCCCATAGAAGTGAATGGAGAGAGATAAATGTGCATTCTCTACAGTTGCAGCAGAAAGTTGCAAAATTTTATTTTCTCATACGGAAGCACCCCTTTAAACAATATATCTGAGAATGACCTATACTTTTGGTATTAGATTGGTCAATCTGAAAGTATGACGCGAGATTTATAAAAAAAACCTTAAAAAAGCCCACTGTAAGAGAAGATTTAACTTATTTTGCTTCATTAATTTTATGGAAAAAATATAAATAGAAAGTTTAAGCAGAGCAGGTTCATATACCTGAAATTATACAGCAGTCATCATGTTTAACATAAAGAAAAGTGGCGCTAAATAAAAATACACATTTAATAACCCTCAATTAAACACCTACCAACTATGATAAAAATAAGGAAATTATAGGGCGAAAAAAGGGAGGTGCCTCTAATTACATAGAGGAATAGGAGTGTGAGTGAGGGAAGATGAAGAGACAAGGCTAGAAGAAGAAAAAGAAAACAATGCAACTTCTAAAATAGTAATGGGGATGGGTATAGTGCAGGGATGTCAAACTCATTGTCACGAAGGACCACAGTAGCCGTATAGTTGCCCGTAAAGGACCTTTGTAACTGGGAGATGGTTTAAAGGTAACTACTCCTTAACATATTAGATAATCTGAGACACCATATGGAAGTGTCCCAGCTTGCTTCCTATGGTCTATGTACCTTTTTTCTGAGTTGCTGATAAAGTACCATAGTTCAAATTGTTCCACCACAGATGTTATGTGCTCAGTTAAAGGCCAAGATGTGCTTTAAAGGGGTTTTGCCAACAAGTCAGTTCCTTACCTGTTAAACTGATCAGGAACAAAATTACTCATCATGCCTGAATTCCCGGGGGAGAGGAGAGGAGTCTGAGCAGAGACACAGTGGCACATGTGAGAGACTACAGTGTTACACAATAAATAACATTAGAACCAGTGGATTCACTATAACAAAAGACTGATATTTCTCCACAGTCCCTTGCAAGCATCTTCATGTTTCCCTGTCATCAGATAAGAATGCAGGAAAAACAAAGGGGGTATATAAAGAAAGCTGTAGCTCTCAGAGGGGAAACACTTTTTGAATAAATATATTTAGAAAAGTGATTTAAAAACCCATTTTGGAGGATTTCCCCCGTCAACATCCAAAAGTGGCCCAAAACCCCCCTTTAAGGGGGTTTTATAATATCCATCACATTTAAACCCCTTTGCACCAAGCTTCCCCACCCTTTTAGCGTGGCAAGCGTTCCCAGGTTTGGGGTGTCAAAACCCGTTCCCCACCTGTAAATTGCTGGACACGGCAGTGTGGAGGTGCAAGCCAGAGCCCAGAAAACCAAAAATGGCGTTTTTCTTTGGGGTGGAGCCGCCACTTCTGCCAAGCCCCCGAATGTATTTCCCTTTTTTCCCGGCCCCATTTGTTGCCCCTTTAAAATGACATAGCCATGCAGATTCAGTCCAAGACTTTTTGGGGTTTTGGGAAAAATTTTAAAGGGGTCCAAAGGGCTGGTTGGGGCCAAAGTGAGGTGAGGGGTTTCAAACCCCATGATGACCACTTTAAATGGGGAAAATTCGGGAACTTGACTTTCACAATCTTTTTCAGTTGAAAATTAAACAAACTTTTTTAGAAAGGGGGCACTATAGGCTTGGTGGTTACAGCAAGATATAGATCATGGTGGCTTTCACTTAAAAGGGAAAAAGCTTTTAAACTATATGTTCAAGTCGTTGGCTCTGTTGTCACTATGTTTGCTCCTTTTGCTGGTGGTATGCGTTTTCTGTGCAGGACACAAAATCATGGTCTCCCAAGCTTTTGTTTTTCACACAAAAAGCATATACTGCCGGCAAATAAAATAAAAATAGTTCACATAATATTACGTTTGTTTTATTAATATCTATGGTCCGGCTTGTCGCCATGGTATCCATCAAGGTACCTTTTTCATAGTACCCCAACGGATACCACAGACGTTGACAATAAGGCTATGTTCACACGGCTTATTGCAGCGCGTATAGTACGCGAGGCAATAGACTGGGTGTTTAAAAACCAGCCTGACCAGAAGTATTCCAAAAAGCAGGTAATGCCTATGTAAGCGCTTAGAATGGGTGTGGGAAAGGGTATGAAGGGGGGTTGCGCTGGAATCGGACTAAAAGACACCAGAACTGGCGCGCCCCGTTAAACCCATGTCACCCTAAAGGTCTAAAGATATACATCCCCCTCAATGAAACATTTCATATGAATAATATACATAAAGCTATAACACAAAGTTTTAAGTGTAAAATCACTAAATAATGGCTACACAGACCACATAGTGACTGACTAATACACATATAGTGGTAGCTACCAGTGTACACAGGCTCTGCAGACATAAGTGATTATAATGCAGTTACCTCTTGTGACTCACAGGTGACATTTCTCTGACAAGTCATTAACTTTCCCTTTTCTTCTGCATCCAATACAAAAACATTAAATATTTATAACGCTTAAATCAAATTTTCAGAATAATTTGGATGGCAAGGTTGGAGGAAAATGTAGATGAAGGGAGAGGTAGAGGGAATTTTTAAGCTTTTTCCCCCACAGACTCGCCCACAGAAGAATAGGGAAAATCCCCGATGGGCCCCTGAGCATAGCAGACCTGGAGTTGGTATTTACTGCAAATGCATAGGCAGAGAAGCAAGAAACAAAAGACAAAGTATAGGAGGCATCTGCAGCCATTTACATGTGCCCCCCAAAATCAGCTCTAGCCAAGAAACAACTCCATTGTTGCCCCTCAGAATCAACTCTACCGGGCACCCCAGCATGACAATGCCCCCACTGATGAAGACTTGGAATTCATAAGACATGAACCAATCTGCCCTAAAGGAATATTTCATTCTTGACCCAAAATTAACATTAGACTGGATCCAGGGGCGTAGCTATAGGGGGTGCGGAGGTAGCAGTCGCTACCGGGTCTTGCAGCCTGAGGGGGCCCAAAAGGCCTTCTACCACATAAGTAGCACATGGCACATGGAAGCTGGGGGGCCCATTTCCCTTATTGCACTAGGGCCCATGAGCTTCAAGTTACGCCTCTGACTGGATCTAGATGTTTTATACAGCTACATTAATATTATTTAATAGCAAGTAAAGCCCTCAACTGTTCCTGCTGTGTCCAGCTCCCGGGGCGTATTCCTGATTTATAGTGTCATGGAAAAAAAAAACCCCTTTTTTCGGAGATTGAATTTTTTTCTCCACTTCTGCCTATTTTAACTCTCACCCCACTTACCCAATAACAGAAAAGATTCAGCTGAGTAGAGGTTATAAAAACTTTATGAAAGAGGGTGACATCAGGACTTGTATTTACTGAATTATTATTTGGGGGTTTATAATCTGCTTTATCTCAGCTCTTAGCAGCGAGCTCATTAGTTTTCCGAGATGGCAGCAGCCGCGGCTTTCAGCAGAATACTTCTGCCCGAAAAAAAATGGTTTTTAAAAAAATAAAAAAATCAGCAGCCATTCATTTCTCCTTGTAAAACTCAATTCCTGTGTTGCTATGTCTTAGACCGGGCTCATCTCAATATATTGTAGAGAATTTAGCTGTAAAAGTCTGTGTAATAACACAGTGTAATGACTGCTCCATTAGAGCCAGGAGAAAGGATCCTAAAATTGCTCTTTTGTTATATTCTAATGGTTCATGCAATAAAACACCGACGGTCAGGGGAGGGGAGATGCCTTTTATTCGTCATCAGCGGTGATCTTCATGAAAAGATTTACTAAATTTTAAAAAAATTTTTAAAAAGCGAATTGTTTGTTTTTAATAATCTTTTTTTTTTCAAAGAAATTTTTTTCAAAAAACTATTTAAATTGTGTTATTTGTATCTACAAAGTTCTATAAGTTCTGCAAAATCCTGTCTGGTTGGGAACTATTTCTTCGCTCATCCTGAGCTTTCTGGTTCATTAGCAGAATGCCAAAACTACACTGAAGACTATTGTTTCTCTATAGGGAAAGGCAACATATTGGAGTATGGAGCCATATGCCTTAGTTGCTCCACTGAAATTTAAACATGGAAAACAAGCTGGTACTTTGCAGTGTGGATTTAGCATTGATGTCACATCCAACTCACTGAGATATGTCTAGAGCACAGGTGTCAAACACAAGGCCCCCCGTGATCTCTCCGACTCCGCACGGCCGTGCAGCTGCTGGTACAGGGAGAAGGCAGGAGAAATCTTTCCCTCCTACCTTCTCCCTTGGTATGTACAACGCTCGGTGAGCGCTGTACATACATAAGGCGCTAGATCTCGGTTGGCAGCCTCTGCCGGCCCAGCAGATACCTGGGAGCTGCGTGACGGCGTAAGCGGCGTGATGATGTCACGCCACTTATACCGTACACCAGCTCCTGGACCTGGACGCACGGACCGTGCTGGGGTGAGTACCTTTTTTAATTTTAGATTCATTAGCTGCAGGGGACATCTACCTGGCTACTGGGGGGCTAAATGGGGCATCTCTCTGGCTACTGGGGGGCTATATGGGGCATCTACCTGGCTACAGGGGGCTATGTGGGGCATCTCCCTGGCGACTGGGGGCTATATGTGGGATTTTACCTGGCTACTGGGGCTATATAGCAGCATCTACCTGGCACTGGAGGCTATATGGGGCCATCTAAACCCGGCTACTGGGGGGCCATATGGGGCACTACCTGGCTACTGGGGGGCTATATGTGGCATCTACCTGGCTACTGGAGGGCTATATGGAGCATCTACCTGGCTACTGGGGGCCTATATGGGGCATATTACCTGGCTACAGGGGGCATATTACCTGGCTGCAGAGGGCATATTATCTGGTTACAGGGGGCATATTACCTGGCTGCAGAGGGCATATTATCTGGCTACATGGGGCAACTACCTGGCTGCAGGAGGCATATTACTACCTGGCTACAGGGGGAAAAATTACTACCTGGCTACAGGGGGAAATTTACTACCTGGCTACAGGGGGCAAAATACCTATTTACCTACATGGCCAGATATAACTGTCATCTACAGGGGGCTTTATACCCACTTACCTACCTACAAGGGTCATATGTACCTATCTACCTATGGAGAGGGCAATATATTCTTCCTGGTTGCCCTCAAAAGGCTAATTATAATAGCTATAATGTACAAATGTAACAGTTAAGGAGAGGTTCCAACTACACAGTTCTAAAATTATGTTGGCCCTTTAACCCCTTCACGACCCTGGGCGTATGACTACATCCCAGGGCCGCTCAGGGGCTTTGCAGGGGGATCGCTCCGCGACCCCCTCCGCACAGCCGGCGGGTGTTAGCTGCTAATCGCCGTTAACAACCGGCAGTAACAGCGCCGGTGGGTGGATCCGCACGCTGACGCTGTTTAACCCATCAGACACCGCGGCAAAGATGGCCGCGGCGTATGAATGAACGCCGATCGGTGCTCGGCACCGATCGTTATGGTCATCGGCATAGCTGCGCCGATCCGACGACCGGGCATGGTGGTGGGGAGCCTTGTGAAGGCTCCCGTCACTTACCCAGGCCGGTTTGCCCCACTTTCTTCCAGAGACAGGAAGCGGGGAAACCGCCATCTTTGTACACCCTAATACATTGCCTATGCAATGCATTAGGTTGTATTAACAATCGTGCCCCCTAGTGGTCAAGCACTATAGGGGGACTAAATGTTACAGTAAAAAAAAATAAATAAATAAAGTTTTAAAGTACAAAAAAAAAGTATTAAAAGTTCAATCACCCCCCCTTTCCCCCATTTTACAAAAAAATCATTAAAATAATAAAAAATTAACATATTTGGGATCGCTGCATCCGAAAAAAGTCCGATCTTAAAAATATAACATCATTTATCCCGTACCTGAACACCGTAAAAAGAAAAAAAAATTCCAAACGCCAAAATTGCGTTTTTAGGTCATTTTAAAAGTCAAACCCCAAAAAATGGAATAAAAATTATCAAAAAAGTCGCATGCATTCCAAAACTACTAGCGATAAAAAGTACACTTCAGCCCGCAAAAAAATGCACCTTCACTGACGTCCGTAGGTGTTAGTACAAAAAAGTTATTGGTCGCACAAACTGGCGCCGCAAATGTCAAAAATAGAAAATATTTACCGAAGATTGAACGTCGTAAAAGCAAATCACCCAGAAACATGGCGAAAATACGTTTTTTTTCACAATTTGTCCCACTTGGAATTTTTTTGCCGTTTTTCCCAAATATATTCTATAGATAGGGAATAACACCATTAGAAATACATCTTGTCCTGCAAAATAAAAGCCCTCATGTGTCTATGTAGGTGGAAAAATAAAAAAGTTATGGTTTTCAGAAAAACGAACGTGTCACAAAAAAAAAACGGCAGGTCCTGAAGGGGTTAAAGGAGTTGTCTCCCTTCAGAGTTTCAGAGAATGCATGAATGAAATACTCTGTCACTTCCTGGTTCAGACTGACTCATTTGCATAAGCTCCATGCTTGTACAGCTCCATGCAGTGCTGTGCTTTCAGATGCTAATTAGATCAATTTGCTTCTCAAACTACTAAAAAGGGCTTCTTATCTGATCCCCAAAACAAAAGCCCTAATTACAGTTCTTTTATTTTACATAAAACAAACTTTTTACTGCTGAGCAGCACAGGACACTGCCTCCACCGTGTGATGACATCATCACTGTTAATCTCATGAACAAACAGCAGGGGAGAATTGTTTACAGGGCTTTACTGAGGAACTGAAATAGACAGGGAGGGCATAAATTCCCCTTGTATCTTCTTAGGGAAAACAAGGAAAAAAAGCAATATATTTGGAAAATGTCTTTATTTTGTGTTCCCTACAATTTGAAAGCTATTCTTTGTAGCGAGACAACCCCTTTAAGGTACGCCGTGAGGCTGATGTGACCCCCGGTGAAAACGAGTTTGACACCCCTGGTCTAGAGACACCTAGCCAACCAGTACGCTACTCTGCACTGATGAGGGCAAACATCCTGAAACAGTAGTCTACAGATGAATAACTAGTATGACTCAGATTTGTGATTTGAGGAATGCTACATCTAATGGTGGTGGTGCTGCAGAATCCCAGCTCTGTTTCTTTGAGCTTTTTTCAAATACAGGCAGACCTGGGTTACGAACGGGATAGAGACTGTAGGGTTGTTCTTAAGTTGAATTTGTATGTAAGTTGGAAAATATATATTTATTAGATGTAATTCCAACACAAAAGGTTTTTTTTAAGTTTCGGATAATACAGTTAAGGGTTTTTTTACATTTGTTTTGCTGTCTGTGCCCCTATTAAGAATATTTCACCTTATTTTCACCTCATGTGCTACTGTGGAATGCTGGAACTTGTAGTGCCACAGCTACTATTTGCTGTGGAACATGGAACTACAAGTGCCAGCATGCCCCATAAGGCTCCGTTTGTAACTAGAGGACAGATGAAAGTCGGAACGGTGTAAGTCTGCCAGTATACACTAATAGATCGGCCAGGTAGTATGAGAGAGCAAAGTTGAATAAAGAACCTGGTGTGCTTTGTAATAGTACCCATATTGCTTGTAACAAACTATCTATTACCTATTTTGGAGACTGAGATAATTCAGAAATAAATACATAGAATATTAAAAACATTCAGGACCACATTACAGGGTGTTTCCCATCTCAGACATCAATGGCATATCAATAGGATGTACCATAAATGTCTGGTAGATGCAGGTCCCAACTCTGGAACCCTTAACTATCTCAAGAAAGGGTGCTCAAAACTTTCCATTCAGAACTAAGAGTTAGCCCTGTTCACGCAGTTACTCTCCATTAATTTCAAACAGAGTTCTGAGTAAAGGCAGGATGGGAAAACCCCTTTAAAGGGGTTGTCCAGAAAAAACCTTATTATATTCCATCGGGTCCAAAAATGAAAAAAAAAATGAATTACTACCTAGTTGTCTCCTGCCGCTCCGGAGCTCCTAGCGATCCGATCAGCTATGACACACTAGAGGGCTCACGCTCCATTGTAAGTGAATGGAGTGCAGGAAACTTCTTTGTGCCAAGACAAGAACACGGAAGTCAAGAGGGATGGATCACTGGGAGCTCGGGAGCAAGCACTAGGTAAGTAATACCGTATTTGTCGGACTATAAGATGCACTTTTTTTCCACCCAAATTTTGGGGGAAAGTAGGGGTATGTCTTATAGTCCAACTGTACTATCTTGGGTCGGCAGGAGGCCGGAGAAGGGCGGTGCTGTGGGGAGTCCGTGGCGATGTTTAAGGGGCAAACCCCCCGCCACTTTCCCCTGGCATCGCCA